>JAHWXV010525235.1:0-19661 GCA_024586415.1 Phrixothrix hirtus | reverse complement strand
CCAAAATGAAAGTAATAATAATATATATATATATATATATATATATATATATATATATAAAAGAATATATAAAGAATCCCTTAAAACAATTTTAATTACATATTTTAAAATAAATAAGGAATTCAATCGAAAATAGACCGTAATAACATATGATTGCAACTGAAGTTCATTGTATTTTCACTACAGGTCAACAAATGTAATAAATAAATACAAAAACAGGTATAGCCATCTAGTGGTTAAGGTACGATTGAATAGAACTAGAAAGTAGAAAACTAATGAATTCAAAATTATTAAAGTTAAATTCGTATAGTCCTCTATTGGACAATAACATAATTTAATAGTTGTAGTGGTTTAGATAAATAGAAAATTATAATAGGTTTACTAAGTTAAAATAGATGTCATTGTAAACTTTCATTACGATTGAATTCTTAGGAATTATAGTTTATCAACAAATTGTGATAACAAATAGACTATAAAAGCCAGCAATAAACACAAAACAATCAGTCTTCCCAGCTCTCTTAGCTGAATCCTACTCTGCCAATTAAATACCCCATTATAATTATTTCCTCGCCATAGGTTCTCATGAACCTAATAACTCAGGACGTTTTTCGCTTTATTGTGCTCAAGGAAATCATAAAGTCTCTGCTAATACTAAATAGACGTTCTGTGATAGTTATAATAGAGATTACGACAATCGTAAAACATATCTAGAAATATACAATACCCAGGAAATTTTCTGCTACATTGTCCATTTTCACAGAGGCCTCCGAGAGGATTGTATATACCGCAAAAGAACATTCTGCGCTGTTGTATATATAGTTCTGCGATAATATGAAGTGGAAAACAACTTAGATGACCTCTATTTTGAATTAATACTTCGTAACCTATAAAAGGAAAGGCATAACAATAAAGAACTCCTTGCTATTTATCCCCTTACCCAGCATGAACTACATGGTAAGCTTTAGAACTTAGAATCATAGAATTGCACATAGTATATAGAATGTACATTGTAAATAATGAATTTAACATTTAAAATAATTGTATAAAAAGAATCATACTTTTATTCAAGATATATAATTTGAATCCTAATACTGAATACAATATTTTAAATAAAGTATAAATCGCATCATTGAATGGTAATGATGTACAATTAGACTGGTGAAAAACCTTCTAACATTTCCTTCGTAACTCAAGGCAGAGGATTGTAAATTAAAGATTGAACCCCTTTAGATGTCTCATTGCTGTATTGTCCCTTAATACAGAATTAGGTTTTATTTTTAACCTAGGGAGCAGGAAATCTAATCAATTAAAATGTTAAATCGATTTTACTGACGTTTCGGAACTTATTTGTTCCTTCGCCGGAGTATTAAAACGAAAACTTACTATATTTAAATCAAAATTAAGTTAAGGGGACTTTAAAAAGCTATATAATAATCCATCTTTATTCAAAGAAATGTTACCTACAATTAAATACTTAAGATAAGGTAACCTGAAACCATTACGTGCTAACTGCTCAATAAGAACTAAGAATGCGTCTGCATATTTCCAGTAAGGCAAGTAACTATTCTACAGCTAGCTATTTTGTTTCCATAAACGCAACTAGTTGTTCCCCGTATTCGTTCTTGTGTATATTCCTATGCGATGCTCACCACTTATCAACAAATTTTACAAGAAACACGTTGTATTAGACCTCAGATACGCAGATAATAGGCTAGCCTTATTTAAATAAAGGCTAAAAGAAAAATCAAGACGTTCTCTTATAGTTACTTAACAATCTACATCACTTCATAGAATTCACTAGCTAAACGTGTGTTAATAATAAAATCAGTTTTCTCGATTTAACCGTCTGATTAATTAAGGGCAAATTTCACTTTAAACTTTACAGTAACACCAGCCACGTTATCAAATATTATTCCAATCATCCACTGTGACGATTCAATTTAACTTATTAGGTTCATAGGAAAATTAAATAATCTATATTTGGCAGTAAGTAGCTCGGTCGTACGGGTCAGGTTTGTCTGGAGTTCTTTTTCAGGACTACGTGAAAGGGTAGATTCATTTTTCTTATTTTCAGGTCGGTATTCCTGCGGAATAATTATTTATCGGTTGATGTCATTTGCCGGAATGTTGTTTTACATTCGGTCATGAAACAAATATTTATGATATTTATTTTATTATCGTTTGGTTTCCTTAATTCAATAAAGGACGATGAACGATATTATTTAAAGGATGATTTGTTAAAATAAAACAGACAATTAAAACAATATTTGTGTGATATAAATAATTAAAAAATTAATTCGAACTTCAAATCTATTAGCAAATGAATTAACCGCCAAGTGAGAAAGGACGGCAGTTTGATATATCTTGTCCCAATGCGTCGTATTGGATTCAACGGAATGTGTTCCATCATCTCTAAGCTGTGGTCTCCTGTTAACTTATAACGCGACAGTTTTAATAAACCTCGAGACACGGGCACGATCGCATCGTTTGCGTCTGGAGTTATGTACATTATTTGTTGTAGCAGGAACTTGGACGGATGATTAATATAACAACACCTAGGTGTACCTGTGATCTTCTTTGCCACTCAGCACAATGGAACGTCATGACGTCAGGCGTCTTTTGCAGATTGCTATTTAGCAACTTACCTGCAGACGACGAGACGTAGACAGTTACACGGAATCTTACTTCAGCATAATTACGCTTCCGCTATCGATACAACTCGAGGCGCAACGACGCTGACGGCGCTTATCGTCGGTCTTAAATGGTAACCCAAAAACTCGTTTATATTTGGTCAAAAGTCGTCCATTTTACAGTGTCGGTACAAATAGCGCCAATTGTACTTAGCTGCCTAGCAACGAGAGAACCGCAGGAGAGAGAACCTTCAGGAATTGAACCGGTCTTGCTACCTATCAACGCAATGGGGGCCGAATTCTTAGAGTTCGGAAATCGAAAACTCGTCTTAATTTTACTAAGCTCTTTGCCGCAGATCTTTATCTGGAACAGTACTCGGGATTTTGTAGTTTCGAAGGACTGACAACAAGTCACTCAAATATCGCTAAAAATTTAAATTCAATACGCTTGACCTTTCAGAAAAGCTTTATTCGCGCTAGTGCGATTTTACACGGAATAATGTTCTGTGTCGAGTCTCGTACGAAGAGCGAAGAGCAGTACAAGTATTCGCACGCACACGCACTCACGAGCTCGCACGCACGTGCAGATACGCGCACGCACCTGCATAGGCGCATGCGTACGCATGCATGTTCGTACGTGCATACGCACACACGTGCGTACGTGCGTACGTAAACGGACGCCGCTCACGCGTACGCAAATGCATGCAGGCACATATGCGCGAACGTCCGCTCTCCTACGCACGCTTTCCTACTTCGCACACGTCTGCGTACGCCCACGCCCACCCATGTGCATCACCACATACGCTCGCACGCTCCTGCGCGTTCTCGACGGTCCGCGCAAGCCCGAGTATGCTAGCGCTCGACCGTGCAATCCTACACACGCGCACGCAACCTCACATATATACGCACGCCCTCACCCTCACACACACATACACACACATCTATTAATAACATTGTATAGTCTATTCCGCTTTAGTTATGATAAGCAATGATATTATATATCAACGTCTTAATCGGCATGGAACGATTTTTTGAAACTTAACTTATATACAATAATTACGTACAATGATTTATTCTGAAACATTGGGATCAGATCTTATCAATAAAGCAAATTCATTTAGTTTTGAAACATCCCATATTACATTTCTATTTGTGGAAAAGGAAACATATTATTTTTACAGTTTGTATTGTAGGGATCCGAAGTTATCAGTGACGTACTTCTATCAGCGATAGTTTATATAGTAAAATTTGATGAATGTGAACAGTCGTATTTAGAAAACAAACGAATACAACTTTCGGAAGGAATGATGTGTGCTGGACACCCTGCCGGAGAAACTGATGCATGTCGAGTAAGTAGCTTTAAGGAGATTTTTTAAGTTGTAATATAAAATATTTTAGGGAGATTCAGGCGGTCCTTTAGTCTGCAATGGGCTACTAACTGGAGTTATATCTGCAGGTTCAGGATGTGGTAACGCAAAACTCCCCGGTATTTATACGGACATTGCCAAATATTTGCCCTGGATAGAAAAGCATATCAAAATTTAGACGGTTTATTTTAATCAGATGTCATTACGTAAATGGAGACAAATTTAAGTAGAAATTAAACATTTTTAAAGATGACACTTCTTCAAACAAAACGTAAATATCTAATTGCCAATTTATTGACATTTTTGAAATTCTCCATCATATTTTGGCATAACTGTATCTGGTTATATTTAGTAATACCATAAACATATAAATTCTCAAATAAAATAATGTTATTATTTAAACCTGGATTCCTTTCGTAAAAATCTAATTAAACTAGTGTTGCTTTACAAGTTGGGACTAATACATATATGAGTTACTTTGGTGTACAAAATTGTTTAGTAATTATGTTTGCTGTACATGAAATTTCAGACAACTCGTCTATGTAATATACTTTCATATATTTATAAGCAAAAGGAAGAAACTAAGTAAGTTGGTATTTCTTCTTTAAAGCGAAAAGATAGGATACCTTCAAAAATAAATTCATTAATGCAGAAAGGAACGAATGGCGAATTTAGTTTGTAGCCAGCTCACTTAATTACTTTATCTTCTATCTAAAATATTGATTAAACGACATAAAGATGCACATCCAATACGTAAGCTAGCGCATTCAAAAATGGAATTGAAATATAGATGTCACCATTATGAAATTGGAATTGAGATTTAAAATCTCAGTTTAAACAGTTGTCCACAAACAGTCTAAGCGTTAAGAACTTAAATGATCTTTAATTATATTAGAAATAATATTAGATTTAAAACAATAATTGATACAAGGATTTAAATTAAATTCAACTTCTTGTTACACTAATTCCATATTATTTACTATTTTTAATGACAATTTTCCGATTAAATAGTTACCGAAAAGTAATTGACAGGCAAAAAATCACCATAATAAAAAATATCTAAAAATTAAAACAATTAAGGCAGAACTCTTATTTTTACAATTAAATGGAAGACTACTTCTAGAATTTATATGTTTTTAAATGAAAGAAACGCTTATTCATTTATTATACGAAATATTAGAAAAATTGGTTTCTAAAATTTTAATAAAAATTTGTAAATTAAGTGTTGTTGAAAATTTTACCCATTGAAGAAATTTTTATATTAGAAAATTATTTATCATTGCAAAGATTATTTGTGGAGAACTGCAAAAAGGAATTGCGGAAATTTTCACAAGAAAAATTAGAATTTCTTTATTGAAGAACTTTATGTTGTTGAAAAATTATCTGTTGGAACTAACTAAAAGTATATAACTAGATTGCCATCAAATATTTTTGGCACTTTCTGAATTAAAACGCCACTTTTAGTCACTTGTTTCTGTGACTAAAATGTCACTTTTAATCTCAAGGGACTAAGTAAAATTTAATCCCGCTCACCACGGCAATAACAAAACTTAACCAATCAAAATTACATAATGCCGAAAGCATTTCCATAACGTTTCCTAAATTAAATTCAAATAGCATTTGCCGTGAAGCATACATTAATAAATCGAATGAAATATTAATGTCAATTTTATTTTCTTCTACCTTTTTGATTTCAAATTTTTGGAAAATGCTAAAAATAATGTATATACCTCGGGATCAAAAGTGCTTTTTATTCCCTCGAGAGATTATTTCTCTCGTGATTAAAAGAAGCACTTTAGTCCCTTGGTATATAACAAACTATTAAACGTTTAAATCCTAAATATACGGCGTTCATAAAGTAATGCATAAATTCTTTAAAAATTCAGGAAAGAACTTTTAGGAAAAATGCTCGGACACATCAATTTTTATTTCTAATGCGCATTTTTTTAAACATAAAAAATATATACAGAGTGATTCATGGAGTATAGATTACATAAGAAAATTTTTAGGAAACCAACCTTAAAGCTTTAAAATACTAAATTTGCTGTTTATCGGGTAACCTTGGCGATACTGCGTATTATTGATTATTGACTGACTGCTGTTAGCAATAAAAGCTTGCAGTTGTATCTCGTTAGATTAGTTATTTGTGTCAACACACAAATATTTAAAAGGCACATTTCGTTTCTTGTTGTTTAGTGAAAACAGTGCATTTGGATTGTCTATTTTGCGATTATTATATTTTATTATTTCTCTAAAAATGGTATGTTAACCGAACGCTAAAGAATTTAAATTCTTTGCATGATTGATTATGGCGACAGGATACGCGCCCAAACTGAGGTAGTTAACTAATGCAATGCAACTTATCTTAATCTACCACCCATTAACCAAAGCATGGTAAGTAGAATTGAAACAAAATTCAGAGAACTTGGGCATCTTCCTAAATCCGGCCGACCTTCAACACTAGAAGAAGCTTAGCTAAATGTATTGTTGACAGTGCAAGAAAATCATCACGCAACACTTAGCATTATGACAGCATCTTCCGCCTGAAAAATTTTGAAAAAGACAAAACACCACCCATATAAGGTAAGCCTACTTCATGAGCTGTCCGAAGATGATTTTGATCGGCGAAATTAATTCTGCAAGCAAATGCAACAGCTATGCAATAACGGCATTAATTTAAAAAAAATAATTTTTTCTAACAAAGCCAGCTTTATGTTGAACATCCATATCAATAGATAAAACTGTCGTTATTGGGCTGCAAAGAATCCTCGATGGATGATGGAGTGTCACACTCAACACTTGCAAAAAGTGAATGGGTGGTGTGGCATAGTCGACGAACGAATTTTGGGGCCCTATTTTTTTGATGTGACTCTAACTGGTGCAAGATATTTGCATTTTCTTCGAGAGTACCTCATCCTTGCGCTAATCGTTTTATATCCAGATCTAGAGGAACCAGACATTCCGACAAGCGACTGTTTCTTTCAACAAGATGGAGCACTGCCTCATTATGCAGCACCTGTCCACATTTACTTAGATGAGGTTTTTCAAAATCGTTGGATAGGAACAAGAGAGATGATTGGGTGGCCAGCTAGATTTCCAAATTTAACGCCCATCGATTGTTTTTTGCGGTGATAATAATAGTAATAATAATAATAATAATAATAATCATCTTTAAGGTTGGATTTCATTGTGACATCCAGCGGTCGCTGCTAACCGCAACATCCAGCCGTCGTGCACTGCTACAAGGTTTTGTTAATGTAAATAACTTCGTTAACGTAGCTTGTCTGGAAGGCATAGTGACCCGCCGTCACCGTCTACGTCGCGACTGCTCATAAACAAATCGGAACGCAAACGCAAACAACATTTTGCCTATGCTGGCGTAGTGAAAAGCTTCTTCAAATCTACATAAGTGAGATTCAGTACAAAATCAAGTTAGTCTCTATTGAGTCTAAAAGATCCTCGGAACTTTTCATTATCGACATTAAGATGAGTTTCAAATAGTTTTCTGATTTTTTTTTCATGTGGGGAACAACTGCCGAATATCGGCATCTTCTTCATCTTCTATCAAAATCAATGCTGCTAATGTTTATGAATCAATTAAAACACTACTTCTCATCTCGCAAGCGGTAGATGGTTTAAGCAAAACACATTGCACCGGCTAACTGCCGCTGCCAGACGTGACGGAAGACCGCGGACGCTTGACGTCGCAGCGAAATCCGACCTTTATTGCCCAACAGATAAAAGAAAATTCCAATTACAGGATAAAAAATTAATAATAGAGAAAAACTATTGTAACTAACGTAGTTAGTTATACTTAATTAAGTATAAGTAATTAGTAGTAGGGATACAATATACAAAAATTATTATATACAAAAATAAGAAAAACAGGAACAAACAAAAGAGAATAGAGAGAAGAAGGATAAGGATGAAGTGTAGATGTCATAACGGAGTATAACTAGCGCAACAGGTTGTTAATCGAAGTGAGGTTGGAAGACTTGAGCTATTTATGTCACATAAATGACACGTAGAATTGAAGAAACGGCACATGTTAACAATCGGAGATCTGTAGGGAACATCAGTTTTAGGAGCGAAATAATAAAGCTTGTTAAGAGCATGCGATAGATAAGTGGGAACTTGAAATTCAATGAGTGATAATAAGGAGGGGCAATCGACGTGGTTATTTAATAGATTGAATAGAAAAGTAAACTGGAGATTGATCTTCTTGTATCTAAAGAAGAAATGTTAAATTTAAGTAATAATTCATTATTATCACAGCTTCTTGGTGGATACAGGCCATCAATTTTATAGTATAAGAATTTTAAAAATTTGCATTGGATCGATTCTAAATTAGTTTTATGTAATTTGTAAGTAGGAGACCGGAATAGTGAAAAATATTTAAGCTTAGACCTTATTAGAATAAAGTATAAAGCTTTTAGCGTTGTAATATTGGAGAACATTCTACAATTTCTAAATATGAATCTAGCAGATGAGCTGAGATGATTGAATTAATGTGTCCAACAAGATTGAGTTTATTATCAAAAAGCACACTGAAGTCTTTGATAGAGGAGCAGCGAGCTAAATGTGTAAAACTGAGGGTATACGAAAGCATAATACAGTTTTGCTTTCTTTTATAGGAAGATATTTTGCATTTAGCTATATTTAGTAATAATTGATTTATTCTACACCATCGTGAAATTATGTCTCAGATTTGTTGCAAGAGGTTACAGTATGAAGTGGTAGAAACGGGAATTTAAATTTTTAAATCGTCAATTAAAAATTAATTTATTTCATGTCAGTTGATCAGTCAAATCATGAGTATAAAGTAGAAATAATAACGGGCCAAGATTAGATCGTTGGGGAATGCCAGAGGTAACATGAATAAGAAAAGATTTGTAACCATTATAGGTAACACATTGAGTGCGATTTTGGAGATAAGAGTAAGTGTAACAGATCAGCATGAATACCAAGAGATTGCAATTTATTGATGAGTATATCATGAGAAATTTTATCAAATGCCTTGGATATATCGGTATAAATGACATTAACCTAACCACGTTGTTAAATATCTGCAAATATAAAGTATGTTAAACATGTAAGGTTGGTGATAGTAGAGGGCTTTTCTATAAAACCATACTGGTCGACGGAGATAGAGTTTTTGACAGCATAAATGTTAGAGCAGAGGACAATTTCAAATATTTTAGGAAAATTGCTTAAGACACTAATGAGCCTATAGTTTTCAACGTATTCTGAATTACCACCCTTTAACACCGGACAAGTTATAGCAATCTTCCAGATATCAGGAAATGTGCCGGAACTCAGAGCCAAATCATCACAAAAATCTCCAAATAGCCTTTAGTTAAGTTTTTTCAGATTTTAATTTCCTGATTGCTGCAGAGACCTCGCTTTCCGCAATTTGTAGAACGTTGATCGCCGGAAAGTTGATAAATTTTACAGAATGTCCAACATTCCAACAGCCAGCCTGAGGATAGTCACTTGTAAAATAGTCGCTAAACGTATCGATAATAGATTATAGATTAGTAAATTCTTTAGTGTTTTAGCTAATTCAACCAGGAATACGAGTATTCGAGCGTTTGGCTCTTGTAAAAGACCATAGGTGTTTAGGATCATGAATAATTGTATTCTCTACTATTGATATACAATACCTGTAAGCTGAATGGATTTGAGTTTTAATAAGCTTCCTTAGGTCTTTACATTTAATTAGATCACGCGAATCTTGAAATTTACGATATTTATTAGTACGCGAGTTTTATATGGAATGTTACTGATTAATTCATTATTAAACCAATTTGGATATTTAGAAGGTCGTTTATGAAATAAGGAAACATAGTAATCAAAAATGCAATAGATGGTATCGTAAAAATTCTTGCACGTGTCGTTAACAACATCGAAGTTGTTTAAAAAAGACTAATCAAGAGATATGAGAGAATCATAAAGGAGTGGACAGTTACTTTATCGAAGTTATAGTATTTATTAGCATGCACTGTTTGTAGAAAAGTTTGGTTTAGATGGAGTGTTTAATTCTAAACTTATTAGGACAGAATGATGAGTATCTTCGGTAACCAAAGGAGGGTTATCACGACATACTTTACATTCAATATTACTAAGAACTAAATCTAAACATCTAGAGTTGCTGTTAGTCACATAATTATATTGCGTATAGCCAAACAGGTTCATAAAATTATTTAGTATTTGAGATTTAGTATCGACTAAGCGATGTATCAATAAAACGAGGAACATTAAAGTTCTCGACAAATAGTATTTTGATATAACATAAATTTAAAGATTCAAGCGCTCCGAAGAAAAAATTGAAATCCCTTCCTGTTGTATCAGGTGGCACATAGACAACAATAATAGAAGGATTATCAACTTTCAATCTGCAATTGCATCCAACGACGTCGATTGTCGGAACCTTAATATTCAATGATGATAGATCAAGTTTAACTGTTAAAATACTATTTCTGATTGCAATTAGAGCACCACTACCGCACTTTTGATGAGTTAAATTATATTGTATATCATACCGATATACATTATAAAAGGCAGGAAAAAGTTCAGAGCTTAATATGTTATTAGATAATGCAATTTCAACAAGACAAACTATATCGTATTTGATGTTAGATAACTGGGAATAAACTGTATCAATTTTTGATCGAAGACTGTGCACATTTTGCACGATAAGCCGGCACATGTGATATGTATATATATATATATATATATGAGTTAAAGTTACCATTACACTGCAGACACTTAACGGCCATTATTATCTTTAAATTAATTACGGACTAAGTTAATATTTGCAATGTTTGAAATATTTGAAAAGTAAGGTGCACGTTACTCGATCAGCTAATTTAGAAGATTTTAAAGCAAGAATTCGACAAGAAATAGAACGTATGCCTGCAGATATAATTGGCAATGTTTAACGAGAATTTATTCATCGTTTTGGCTACTATCAAGTTGCTAATGTTGTGAAATTTGAACATTTAATTTGTCATTGTTGTAATTTGAATTGGACACCATCAGTAAATTTGGTATTGTGAACCATTAAGGTTGATTTTTAAAAAAATTTCTTATGTAATCTATACCCAAAATTCTCTTACCGTACGTAAAACAATGTGCTCTTTCAAATTCTGGAATAAAAAATAGGGTTACCATTCAATAAAACATCTATAACGTCATATATCATACATGAATCACCCTGTACATATATTTTATATTTAGAAAATGCGCATTTAAAAATAAAAATCGACGTGTCCAAGTGTTTTTCCTAAAAGTTATTTTTTGAATTTTTAAAGTACTTATGCGTTACTTTACGAACGCATTGTATATCAAAAGCATAAATACAACATATATTGTTAAAATTGTTAAAACACTTTCTGTTGGTTAAATGGATATCAGCTTTCAAACTTCTAAATAAAGCAGATTATGTCATATATCTATAATGAAAGCATATAAACTAAACAAGCTGTTAAGTATTATATGTAAAGTATGCAAAAATATTGGACTCGAGTGAAAAAAAAAACGAGAACGATTCAAATGTAATCTCGATTTTATTTTTTCTGCAAGTAATTGAAAGCCAGTTGAAATTTTTTAAGGAGGCGAACCGTGTAATAATTTTCAAAGTTTTTAATTAAATAAACATTTCAGAAATGCTATTCATATCAAAGCAATTCCATCTTTATATTAGTTTCACAAATAATAACTATAATTTTATTACCACACGTTTGTTTAAAACGCAAACAGATCTTTATGAGGCCGCTTAATCCTTTTGAATGGTAAAATGTATTTATTTGAAAAGTATTGTATTCCAATCGTTTAAAAGTCGTAACAGAACCTTTATCTTAAGGTAAATATTTGTAATTTGGTTTATTGTAATATGTCTCAATTGTTAACAGATGTTAGACGCAACTAATTCTTGCTTTTGCTTTTTAAGTGGAAATGTCTGCTGGAAGTAGGATATTAGCACTTAGTTTGTGGATAAATGTGTAAGATATGTAAAGAAATTAGGTGGGAGAACGATATACGAAGTTTTAGCATTGCTTTGCGTATTTTCTTAAGTCTTAATCAATGCCTAAAGCTGTAGAATACATCCCTTATCGAAGGTCATATACTCTGATGTTGCTAGCGTATTAATTTCAGATTCATTAAATAAAAAAACGGGTTTAACCATTAGGTAGAATAATTTGTATAACTTTTGAATTTCGATAAATATTTAAAACGAAATAATTATATAGAAACAAATATTCTATTAGCATCATTCCCTTTTTAACGCAAAAATTAAGATCAGCGATTAGTCCCAATTTTCGAATTTAAGTGTGACACGTGTTCCTAATTATGATTACTTACATGATCATACTTTAAATTTATGTATATAAATTCTTGATACATGTAACTAATTAAATAAATGAAAATTGGTAACATGTCATTTATAAAAGAAATTAATTAATAGAATAAGTAAAATAGAATAATAAACCTTTTATTAATTAATAATAAATGAATTAACAAAAGATTATAAAATATCAATTTAATATATTAATTAAAAATCATATAATTTTAAGGTTGAAAGTATTTAATTAATAGTTAATACCAATTCCTCTTTCTATGATACGACATAGAATTAACTACCTACATCGTAAATACCAATTCACATTGCCTAATTCTAAACCCTATATATCGTTAGTGTCAACCGATATAAATTGCGTGACACATACGATTAAAATATACACTATAACACACTGGGTTTGCATGTCAGAGTATTGTACATAGTTATAAATATATGTATAAAAATGCATATTTGTTTATTTGAGTCAAACAACTAACCTAGAATTTGCCTAGTTATACAGCTACACTCGAAAGCAGCTATACAATATCGTCGATTATTTGCCTTCTTATTAGCTGTAACAACGAGCACGTTCAAATTCATCCATAAACTTCCGACTGAAAATAAGCTAGCTGAAGGCCAATTGGACTAGAAATTAGTTCAACGCAAACATATATTATGCCGACCTTAAGTCATAGGAGTTAAAAATTAAGTTATTCAACATAAATCATTTGTTTAACCGAAAATTCGTCGCAAGTTCACCCAAGATCAACTTTGATAACTACTGCCTTATAGATTATTGATTTCTATAATAGAGACTATGGAATGTGAAAATTTTCTTTGCTCTCAACTGCTGCGGTCATTTTACTATTCTTACTAGGATAGCTGTATATCTAATAGTTTTTGCTTTGCTATTAAAATTTAAGAGAATCTATACGCTTTTGAAGATAACAACGTTGTTATCAAAATTTATATATGCAGGATTTGCTGCAAGTACATAATAATAATGAATCTTTTCGTAACCGTTTCAAATATTCAGGGATTGTTC
The DNA here is from genome assembly GCA_024586415.1 of Phrixothrix hirtus. NCBI lineage: Eukaryota > Metazoa > Arthropoda > Insecta > Coleoptera > Phengodidae > Phrixothrix > Phrixothrix hirtus. The sequence continues at coordinate 6,278 of JAHWXV010525235.1, read as the reverse complement.
TACGAGTATTTATTTTCAAATTTCGCTCATACATAATATAATAAGGTATAAATTCAAATCAAGTCGCCATATGTTTGCGATGAATGGCAATTGTAGCAGTTGTCAAATTGTTTAGAGAAGTGTCAGTTTAGCTGCAAATATGAGTGTTGGTCAAACATCCAACGTTCTTTTGCTGTTGAAACAACTTGTTTTAAGAATAACAATTCTATAGCAACCACCCAGAATTTATTTCGTGGTTAATTTCGTTTAAGATGCCTTTATACAGATGAGTACTGGTAACTGTTTTCATCAATAGTCCACGCGGTTCCCATGCGACCAATTTAACCTACACCGTACGTTCCTAAGAATTCATTATACACTTCGCGTGTTAGTAAGGATCAGACTTATTTTAGTGCCCGAGGGAACAATCGCGAAATTGTGAATGAATGTGTACAAATGTCATAAAGACCATAGATTTTCTGTGTACATTGTCGCACGAATTTCGGTGTTTTTAGATTACAGAAAAAAAACGAAACAATGATCATAACATTAAAATGCATTTATTACTATGAAAAACTTTTTTACAATTATTTTATATACCAGCTAAAAACACATTTCGCAAAAGGTATGAATATAAAATTATAAAAACTCACATACATAAATAAACAAAGTGTTTGCATATTATTTTTTATTATATTCTTATTATAATATACAAAAATAAAGATTATATGCCTAATATAAAAGACACAAATCCGACATGCTTTACTTATACAACGTAGTTGAAATTCGCGAATTACCAGTGAAATTATATGCCTAATATAAAAGACACAAATCCGGCATTCTTTACTTATACAACGTAGTTGAAATTCGCGAATTACCAGTGAAATTCACAAAACGATGAACGTTAAAAATTGTAAGACAAAAACGTCGTTTCCTAGCTTTCAGGTTGTTTGGAAAATAAATACCTTTATTGAAAACAAATTTGCAAAAGAAATTTAACCCAATTCTAAAATAAAAATGCAAATTTTAATGTAAAGATTAATCGTAGTTACGGACCTCTAATGACCTACATTCAAGTATACGTTGTACTTATACAAAAAAAATCGTTGTTTGTATGATATTAATTTATGTGGTTCCGTTTTGGGTTTTTCTTAAATAAATGTTAACCGTTATTATAAGATTTCAAGATATTATTTTTAAAATTACGTGTTTAAATGCCAATAACTTTAAAATTAAAATATAACTAATTACTTATAAAGATAAGAATTTTTGTGAAATTTTATCTTAGATAAATCTATTTTTATTACTTCTTGACTATCAAAACTATTATTTAAAATACTGAATGAAGCTTTAACGTTTCTGGATTTCGTTCGCATAAGAAATACTAGGTAAGGCTATACTTAATTGTGATATTTTTATATTTTTCTTCGAACGATTCGAGTGATTTCTGATAACGACAAAATACAGAAGTTTCTGTGTTTAATCATTTAAGAGTAAATGGTTAACAATTTTTCAATATAACTGGAAGAAAGTTTGAAACATATGCCAGTTAAGTAAGACCTCACTACGTATTTATTATCTGGTACGAACTCTACAAACCCGTACGAACTAAATTCTTTAAAACAACTAAATGAAGCTTCTCGTCGTGTTCAAAATTTAATAAATAAGGTCTGGTGTAAGACAACACACTACTTTCCCTTACCTACATAGATATACAAATATGAAAATGTTCACAAGTAATTAAAATATTATTTACGTTTATTTTGGGAACGATAATTGTAGCGGTCATCCATCCAAGCTACCGGACTTGTAAATCTCTGCTTAACTCAAGACATTTTCTCTGATAACTCGCTTCATCGCATTTTTTCGGGTACGCCTGTAATTTCTCGTAAAAGGATGTCAAAGGCGTAAGAACTGTAGCAAGTTTCAAAAAAATTGTTATCGCCGTTTTCGAGAAAATCGCAAAAGACTTAAAGATCGCAAGAATAAAGTTGCACTTCCGGTCATTCCATTTGAACTCAATTCTTGTCGTCTCATGTACGGAGGATATAAAACTTAAATGTAGTTTTTGATTTTGATATGGTTATTTGTTTTTGAGATGTGCACAACTAATATTCCTAGTATTTCCGGTTAATCGATTTTCAAAAATTTATTAGAGAAATTCCTTCGTTATTATAAAACTAAATCAACTAGCTAAGAAATATATCAAGTTTAAAAATAATCGCTGTAGCCGATTTCAAGAAAACTGTGAAAATGGAGAAATAGAAAAAATCTAAAATGATAAAAATAAAGTGGTACTTCCGGTTATTCGATTTTAAACAAATTTTTGATTTTGCATACAAAGGCGATTATGACCACAAATATAAATTTTCAATTAGTTAGGACTTTTAGTTCCGTTGTTACTTTATTCAGAGTTAATGATGAAAATACTTCCGGCTACTCGATGTACGGAACATTTTTTGAGTAACCGTTTAGCCTTTATGAAAAGGTATTGAATTTCTAAGAAATACAATAAATATTTAAGAATCGTTACAGCCGATTTCAAGAAAATCTAGAAAAATGAAAAATTCGGAGAATATCTAAAAATGACAAAAATAAGTGCTACTTCCGGTTATTCAATTCTAACCAAATTCTTGATTTACCATACCAAGGCAATTATGAACGCAATTAAAAATTTTCATTTAGCTTGTAACCAGACATCAATTTCTTTCTAGCTCGTCGTTTTCTTTCTGAACCCAACATTTTTTTCTCTAAAAGATTTATTTTACTTTTTATGCCAAATTTTCTGACGGATCCGAATCCGGAAGGCGCATTGGTCGTATTTAATGCCTTCTGTCAAATTTGCGTTTTTTCGAAATTTGCACGTTGACTATTATGCAACATTATTTTCAGTTTAACCCCTTGTAACTTTTGCAACTTTAAAGTTATTTAAAAGATCTTTTTTATACATTACACGCCAATCAATTTTGGGTGTAACAGTGGAATTTAATTTTTACTAAAAGCAAAAACTTATTATTGATATACAAAAAGCCAACAATAGTTGCTTCGAGAATTTCATTTCGTATTAAAATTCTCGAAATGCGAGGAAGTTTATATATGTGGATCAATTATAATCGTGTTTACGCCGTTAAGATCGTAAAACACGAGTTATTTGTTTATTTGTTGATTTTTTTTCTAAAATATGTACATTTTTCATAATGACAAGTTAGTTTTCAAGATCGCTTACGCTCTCGATTAGCTTATGCTTACTATCCGCTACCACTGGGTGTGCAATGATAAAAACCAAAACTCTCGTACTATATTTTTATTTTAAAGAATATTAAACACATTTTGCTGAGCGAATACAACTAATTGTACAAAAAAATATTTTACACATTTACAATTAAATAAAAATTTGTAAGCATTACATTTACAATAAACATTTTTCTTACTGAATGCTGGTTTTGGATCTTTATTCATTAAAATGGGCGTTATAATACAGTTGCCATCCATAGACTGTAGGATCCGGAATTTTACAAAGTAGGTCATGGGCAGTTTTATGTTGTGGGTCATAATAAAGTGTTTGAACACCTTGCATTTGGCTCTAATAGGAATGTTTGAAATAAAATTCAAAAACTTCATTATATACAATTTATTATAATACTATTTTTAGGAACACTCAGTATAATTAATACCCAATCGTCAAGGAACTAATAAATATATTAAATAAAAACGAAAAATCCATGTCAATAAAGTATTGGAACAGCTAAGCCGTTCTGTAAGATAATCGCTTGTAAATTCCATACAGTAGGTCCCGTTCTATTTCAATTTAATGTATGAACTACTAAGCACCTTTCAGTAGTTTACCTAATAAATAGAACAACATTAAATCACAATTTTGAGAGAAATGTCTCCGATTGCGAAAGAACTGTGAGTGAAAAAGATGATTTTAATATTTAAGCAGCGTAAAAGTTTGCATCAGATTAAAAAAGAAGTTGGATAATCGCATACTACGATTGAGTACGTAATTAAAAAATTTAAGGGGATTAAAGTTGATATTATTCGATAAATTATATTATAAATGTTTATACTATAAAGACTTGGTGAACAAAAACGAGAAGCAACATATAACCTAAATAAAACGTGTTATTATTAAAATCATAAACTAAGGGCATTAATGCAGGCAAAGTAGACACTTCATTAAAACCACACAAGAATGCTTAAATACATATATGAGGCTTTAAGCGAGTTAGTTGTATAGTATACTTGGCCCTGCTAACTGTTCATTACAGAATTTCAACATTACAGTTGTCTTTTATTTACCTGCCTTTTTACCTATAATTTTAATAGGTTATGGGCCCAAGTCTACGCATTTTCAATTAATTAAGCTGCGCAAAAGTTCGGTATTAACAATTCGTTAATTTACGATTTTTTAAAATACAAATATGGAAAATAAACACACAAAAAGAAACATTACTCAGTTAAATGGTGAACGGTATAGCGTGTGTAAATTTCGCGTAGAGTGTTTGCTTCCAGAATTAGATGTATTAAAGGTTATAGAATCTGAATTTCCCAAAGAACAAGACAAGCAATGGAGAAAAGAAGTTTTAATTACCAAAAGCACAATCGTTGAATATTTAGGTGATTCGGTTTTGGGTTTCGCAAAGGAAAATGATACTGCAAAAAAAATCTTGAAAACTCTGGATGCTATATGTGAAAGAAGTTTAGCTACACAGCTGGCTTTGCGAAAATAATTACTAAGTTTAAAATTTAACGGTGACATCACATTATTAAAACATTTTAATCGTTTCGATGATATCGCTGACGATTTAATTGCCGCAGGTGCAAAATTAGAAGAAATGTATAAGGTGTCACTTCTATTACTGACTTTACCAACCTCATATGGTGGCGTGATAACAGCATTAGAAACATTAAGTAAGGACAATCTAAATGTTACATTTATTAAAACAACACTGATGGATCACGAAATAAAACTTTTACAAGAAAATCAATTAACAAGTGCTAAAATATTAAATGTGTTACAGAAACCATCTGACCCGTATATAATAAACAATAGTAAACCAAATAAATCCATCAAATGCAAATGCAATAAAAATATTAACAAATTTCACATGAAAAACGTTAATAAATCCCACTATAGGATTTCGAATAACCAATGTAGTCATTGTGGACGAAATAATCACATTAAAAAGACTGCTAATATTTCAAACGAATGAATCATAGGACCATTCAAACTGTTTACCCACGAAGTCCTCAACAAACTGTGCCAAACAGTTTTTCATTTATGTTTGCTAACTTTAGTAATGATAAAGTAAAAAATTCAGTGTATAAATTAACATTTATTCTTGACTCGGGAGCAACAGACCACATTATAAATACTGAGAATTTTTTTACTACCGTCATCAAATTGGAACAACCGATTAAAGTAACAATCGCTAAAAGGCATACATCTGTAATCACACAAAATAAAGGGACACTTGAAGTCATCTCCGACCTTGGCATAAAAAGTACACTGAAAAACGTTTTGTATATACTTGATGTTCCGTATAATCTATTATCAGTGCGGCGCATACAAAAAAGTGGTTTAACGATCATTTTTCATCCCAAGGGTGTCGAAATTACAAGCGGTGACGAAGTACTAATAAAAGGTAAGCCACTAAATGGTTTAGTAGCTATTATTTTTAAATTAAATAAAAATTTTAATAAAATAAATTTAATTATTAACAATTGTAAAATTTGGCATAAGAGATTAGGCCATATTAGTGAAAATAAATTTCAAAAATTAAAAGCATATGGTATGATATACGATATTAAACACATTTGTAACCAACAGATGATTTGTGTGAAACTTGTATTTATGGACAACAATCACAACTTAATTTTTCAAGGGCAAAGGCAAAAGTTACATTAAAAGGCCATTATTTATCATTCATTCTTACGTTTTTGGACCTATTACGCCTCCTAAAATCAATAATAATAACTATTTTGTGACTTTTATAAACGAATTTACTGATTACACTGCTGGTTATTTACTAACATATAAATCTGAAGTGCTTATTGTTTTATAAAGTTGTAGCGTGCCTTTACCTGGCATCTATTTCAGTTTGAAATAAATAATTAATTTAATAATTAGCAAACATAAGCTCGATGCTAAGTTCAGGTAAAGACCCATTAATTGTATGTAATTTAAATTGTTTTGACCGATTCATATTTAGAACATCCTGTATATATTTTATTTAAGCATTTCATATTTAATTACCGATGTTTTTCCGTTTATTAATATTAATAGTTTTTATAGT
>JAHWXV010525233.1:0-11392 GCA_024586415.1 Phrixothrix hirtus | reverse complement strand
CACTCTCTAACATGTTTTTATCCCGCTTATATATTATATATAATACCATAACGGATAACTTAACAGATGCGATAGTTAAATTTCCTGTTCACTGCACAATCACAATGCCCTACGATATCTCATTCGTTGAAATGCTACGCCGCCTTGCCCTGAACGGCCCGCGGTAGTCCAAGTTGTAAAGCTAAGTGGGATCACATTGAAGTTGCGCTCTCAGTGTTTTTGTATTCACTGTAGTGTAAAGACGTTTGTTTCGGATTGTGCACCCCAAGACATACCACTACGCGCCGCCGCTGTGAAATATACATTAAAGGTTAGGTGCATTAAAATTTTGTTTTATATATAGCATATAATTTACAATAAATTTTTCTTGGCAATAAAAATTGACTTCTGATTACCCATGCCAGTCCAAAATATTGGAGTGAAGATGGATACAGAATTATATTAGTTCATTTATAGCTCGAGATGTTTTTTAGGTGTTGCATTTGTTTTTGTTATTTGAAAGATGTGAATTACTACATCTAAAGAACTTATCAGTTTTATTTTTGTAGCATTATGCAACAAAATATTTGTATAACTGACAATATTATGAGACACTTTTATAAAATAATTATAAAAATTTTAAGAAACTGTCGTTTGTTTCTGCTCGATAAGTCTTCAACACTTTTACAGAACTTCTTTAATTATTAAATTATTTTATAAGCCGTGCCCATTTTACGCTTATAAATGTGTGAAGGTGTTGAAAATGTTCTTAAAGGGAAATATTGTTTTATAACATTTATCGTATAAATGTTCTTTTGGCATTTATAAAATTATTAATTGGTAGTAGGGTATAAAGGTTGTTAGGGAGCTAAAGTGTAGAAATAGTAGATTATAAGTGTGATGGGTTTTCTTTAGTTAAATCATACGGGAAAAAACATGATTAATAATAGTAAACTGGCAATTATTGCATGACAAGTCACTGAACTTTACATATCAGTGTGATCATCTTTAGAGAAATTTATCATTGGAATCAAATATATAACAATTTTTGTGGGTCACCCAGTACAAAAACAAGATTTTGCAGTTAATTTATTATTAGGTAGTTTTTTGTAACCATTGATATATAAAAGTATTATTATTTTATGGTTATTGTAACTCACAAGGTAAGGACCCTCACTGTCAGAAATTGATTTGAATGGAACCGCACACATAAAATATTAAAAGTAATATATACCACTTTTTTATCTGTGAATAAAGCCAACCCTCAGAGTTAGGGTGATAATTTTTTTTTCTTTATTATTTCAAAAACCAGAGCAAATAGAGAAAATATTTCAATTGACTTTACCCTTTACTTTTAAAAAGCTTTTGATTGATGTGTATGTCAATCCAGTGGTGGATCTTCAGGTGGTTAATTCCCTTAAATCTAAATTGCATGACAAAATCCGGGGTAAAATTTGTAATAGGAGATACATTTTTTATCCAATCAAAATTTCAGTATTATATTCATACACTGCATTAAATTAACTAGTTTAAGAATAAAATCATAAAGGCAATATACTGATGTGGTAAATTTTGGCATAATGTTTGGTTGAGAACAAAATAAAAAGAAGTCAAATTCACTGATGAATGGACATTAGTAGCAATATTTAATTATTAAATAAATAAAATAAAATGATACTATGTGACATTCATACATCCAAAAGGTTAAATGGTAATATTGAAGATAAGACAAAATGTATTTTGAAAAATCAATGGTAACTTGTTATATTTAGATGATCTAATTTAAATTACATTAAATTAAGTGACTTTAGAAATAACAAAAATGATTATTAAGGCACAAAAAGAGTTGGCTAAAAAATTTTTTGCAGTGGGTATGTAAAAAAGTTTATATAGGGAAGAAAATTGTTTCTAAATAATTCCTAAAGATCTAAATAAAATCTAAATGTCATAATAATACCTAAAATTCAAAATAATATAATTTATAGAAATTATAAAATACAATTACATCATGTGCTGAACTTCATAAAATTTCCAATAAAATTAGAATCGTCACCTTTAGCTTTGAAGAAAGGTTGATATCAATAAACAAATGAAGTTAATCAAAGTTCATATCAATTTGAAAAGTGAAATCTGAATTTAATGGGCAGAACTATGATAAAGGATAGCGAAGGACAAAAATATACCGTTTTCAATGTAATCATTTTTTTATTTAAATATAATAGGAATTTAGCTTGTCAAGAAAATTAACACAAAAGCCTGAATAGGCAGAAAGAGACATTTAACTGTTATAAGGGCACCTAGTAGTACCAAGTAGTCAGGGCTGGGGCTACCATTAAGGTAAAATAGGCGACCGTCTAGGGCGCAAGCCATTAGGGGGTCCAAAATCCCAGCCACCTTTATAGAAAGACACTAGGGTGGCTGAACCGGCAAATAACCAGCATCCTAAAAGATCATGAGGTGTGTAGTAATATTTTAAGACAAGCTCCAATGCTAAAGTAAATAACGCAAAAACCTGTCTCGCAATTATTACAAATGCATATTTGTTGTACTAGGTAAGATCAGGTATGTCAAGTTAACGCTCTTCAATAAATTTGTCAAGCTTAAAATTTTCTTGGGAAAATTTAGAATTCTATTGTATAATATTAAGTACACACAGCTCTACACCTCTACAATTACAGTAATATAAAGAAATAATAATCCTTAAATTTAATAAACTTGGTATTTTTCAACTAAAGTTTGCATAGTATCTGTAGATTATTAGCTGAATAATTGTTATTTGCCAATCAATCAATACAGCTTATAGGTTGAAACACAAGGAATATGTCAGATTAAGAAATAAACTGTTATTAATTCTGAATGTACATTTTAGATTTATTTATTAATATTTATAATTTAAATATTATATACATAAGTATTTCCTAGATTATTAAAATTAAGCAGTACAGAAAACGAAAAAGAGGAAATGGACCCTTCTTAAAATTTTGTCAGGGGCCTTCAGCTTTCTAGTTACATTGTTGGAACGGCGGAGTAGTTAATATTAAAATGATTTTAATTTTTATTATAAATAAAGAACAAAATGTACAGCGGCCAGCACTGAATCACACCATCTGATGTCAGTCATTTACGAAATAGTCACATTCTAATTAGTCAGGTCGATTTAATACCATATTGTATTTCATCTCTAGTCATCGGCATTCTAAATAAACCTATGACTTTATTTCCCTATTCGAGAAGAAGACATAGTTATGGATTGTTTCGCATTAAAAAATCTATTGACCTTATCCTGATGTAACAATTTGTATAAGAGAGGGCGCGCCAATAAACTTTGCTTAAGGCGCAAAATATTCTCGCGCCGGCCCTGCAAGTAGGTCATTTTCTAGAACCTTCTTTATTGGACTGCCGATGTTTATTATGGTTCTAGATGTTTTTGAATGGACCCCTATTAAAATGAGCTATGTACTTATATAAATTAGAAAACAGAATCGTATAGCGATCAAGGAAAGTGAACTTTGGTAATGCTTTTTATACAACAATTACAGTAAATTGCAATAATATAAAATAATCTTATGTAAATTGTTCTTGCCTATCAACTGTGTGAAACAATTGCAAAGTACTATAAGTTTTGACTGGATGTATTATAATTACATTATATTTACTCAGCTTTATCGGACTTTCGTATGATTTTATTATATTGAATTAGTCTAAAACAAAAAATCTAAGGCAACGGGATAACTAGGTAAAAATTAAAAGAACTAGGAAAATTTTCCAAGTTACAATAATTAAATGCAGTTGTTTATAGCCACAATTAAAATAAGGTAGTAAAGTTGTTGCTCAGTGATCTTGCTGATTCACAATACAATTTTGTAATATTTATTGCTTAAGACTGAATTTATTTAGTTTTTTCATTAATAAAATGGTAAATAAATAAGCTAAAAGAGTTTTGGGGTTTATATTTAACTTGTGATATTCAAAATAGGGTCTTTTTTTGAAAATAAGTCAAAAAAGAGATTGAGACTGAAATTCGAACATTCTCCAAAGGCAGATGAATGGAGAATTCCTTATATATTAAGAACTATTTAGCTACAGGGTTAACTGTAAACACAATCTATTATCGTACAAGACTGCAAATACCAATACGTTTTTATAACTTCATCTTAATAAACCAAAATAAATAGGGAAAGAGTCTTGGCTGGGTTAAATAAATTTTAACAGAAATCAACATAAGTAAGAATCGACAAAATAAAATTATGTTGCTAAGTGGTATTTTAAATAAATACCATTACAATACATTTATTTACAAAATTATTTTCTATAAATTAAATGGTGCAATACTATTTTATGTAATAATTTGATTGCATCTTACATGGTATATTGTGTTTTTGTCCTTTGACAATGAAACTGTAAAATCCACCCTTAAAGTGGGATCACAAGTTTGTCTAAATAGTACTTATATGAAATCATTTACATTTAAACAGATACAGCAGTTCCAACTCGTGTTATCTTTTAAATCTGCAAATGTTTTCTAGAACAACCCAAAAGCACCTTTGACATGCTCGCATACTAAAAAATGACCTTTACTAAATTTAGACTGGCTACAAACAATAAAAAGGCATGTCACATGAATATTTCACTAGTTCAGTAATTTTATTTGAAAGTTGTTTTTTACAATTATTACTACATGGTGCAAATAGTATACATTCATTTATAAAGTCCTTAAACTAATTAATAAATAAGTTTAAAAATGTATTCATAAAGGATTCATGAAGCTGGTTTTACATGCTTTAAAAGTATATTAAACAACTAGTGCACATTTCAAAGTTATGAAATATTTAAAAATTAAATTTGTTTAATACTTGTAGAATTAAAAATTGATAAAGAAAGTGATATATTCATTTATAAAATAGACAATGTGTATAATGCCCCTTTATTGCATTATTAATTAGCATAAATACATATATAAATAAGCCAGCCCCAGTTGGTGTAGTGATTAGCATGTTTGCATCTACATCTAAGGGACGCGGGTTCAGACCCAATCGAGGTTAATAAATTTTTCAGTGAAGAAAAATTTAAAAAACATGCCTTCTCGAATAAGGAAGGTGCCGTGTCAATGTGACGTTTGATACATTAAAAATCCCTATTGGCAGTGAAACTCCTTCAGATTTGGCAAAATTCTAATAGGCATGGCGAGATGATTGATAGTTCTAGTCCAAGAGGGCCAAGGTAATTTCCGCATCCTGAAGTCTCAGCCACGAAACAAATAAACAAAGCACCTAATAAAGGCTCCCTGTTATCTGTAAATGTAGAGTCTAGGGTTGCTAATTCTCACAGTAATGGTATGTTTCAAAGTAATGGTTTAAACAGAGAAATTTTGTATACCATGTACATTTTATTACAGCAAGGCATCACATACAACACATGATGGTTATGTATTGATATTGGCTTTAAAAAAAGCATATTCTATAAAATATACAGGTTGCAGATTTATATGTCCACTCTTATACCAAGCGTATTGAAATGTGGTGATGATAACTGATTGTGTGTTAATGATTGCAGTTTTATAATACTATTTCTTAAACAAAGATTAATGTCATTATTTCATTCCAAAATTAAATTAGATAATGTTTGAACATGATTTTTCCAAAGTAAAATCCATAAACATTCAGAGGTGCAAATACCCTGTTAGTTTAGTTGGAACAGTTAATAATTTCACTTCCTTATCTTTAGTAATTAATAAGAGTCATTACAATAGTAGGGTATTGACTGTTCCATGAATCTAGCAGTAAAAGATATTTTGTAGGAATTTTCGGTAAATACATATTTTGAAACTAATCTTTAAAATGTTAATTGTTACTACCCATTTTTGAATGCTGTTTCAGTCTTCAAAGTAGTTATAGTTCAGCATTGTATTATACATTGTTTTTTAAAAAGGAAGTCAATTTCTTTAAATTCATCATTAAAATTGTTTTTATAAAGTATAGTTCTGGACTTCTTTGAAAATTTTACCTAGGCTGTCTGATTAAATACCAATTCTTTTATTACATCGTTAAATTTCTTGGATGCTTATTTAAAATTGCTCTAAGAATAAAATTGCTTCAGCTCTAATACTTTCAGTTTTTTCTAGAAAAATTTATTATATGAATACACATAGGGGATTTTTGAAGTATGTCCCTACTTTTAGGAATGGCAGATCGTCTACCATTTCAAATTTATTACGAAACAGATATTAAATCTTTCATTAATATAAAATATCAAATATGTAGCAAATTAAGTCTGTTAGTAATGTTTTCTGTTATAACATAAAAAGACTTAACGGATGATTAACTGTTTTAAATTAGTTTAAAATTTGACTGGGAGATCAGTCTTATTTCCAAAAGCTTTTATAATGTACAAATTAAAAGAACAAAAAAGGAAAATTCCCTTATTAGTTAGATAGGTTTTAGAAAAATATATAAAAGTAAGTAAATAAGCAAGTAAAGTTTATTATAATAAAGGTATTACTAATAATTTATTTGCAATTTTAAATTACATTTTATTTGCATAAGAAAATATTTTATTGTAAAAACTAAGTCATTTGTAAATTTTGATTTGCGAACTTGCTGGATTTAGACCAGAGATTCTGAATTTTGAAAACCATCTGTTGTCTTCAAGATTTTTGATGAATTCCTTGTTATTTCAATTCAATTTAACATTAAAATGACAAATATATAGTTTCAAAAGAAAATGAAAAAAAATAAAACAAAATCTCTATTGAGAGTTCCGTATTACCTTTATTCTGTATTCGCATCTTTATTTTCTGGATGTAGCAAGTCACAGCATCTAGAGAGATCTTTGTATGTTGTGTTGTATGTAGGTTGAAAAAGTTTTTCTTTGTTCAAATTCAACTCATTCAGCTGTACTGAAAAGGGTTGCCATCATCTAAATAAAGTTATATAAACATGCTAAAAATAAAAGTGTTGCTGTTTCTTATTTACAATGTCCGGTTTTGAAACTTTATTTTCAGTATCACTTTCTTGCTCTTTTTCATAATCACATTCATCATCATCATTGGTACTGTTGTTGGAACTACCATCATGGAGAAACGTTATATTGTTGGTTTCTATTAAACAATAAACATTTATAGAGATATTTAGATTTTCTTTTAAAAATGTTTAAAACAAATGAATTTACACCAACGGGGCTTTTAATTGCTCGAACAGTTAACACTTAAGTATAATGTAGGTTGAACATCATAGGATCACAAATTTTAAAGCTAGAAAACAGACAGAATACCACTTTCCAAAAAAAAACAGATGTCATTATTTTTACAGTAATATAATTATGTTTGTTTTTTATAAATTAAGGTAACTCACTGTATGAACTAGCTTGACCACATGTGCCTAAATTTGTAAGTAACTTTTCACAATACTAAAAATTTCTAAAGAAATAATTAATGACACCTTCACCCTTTGATGCAAATTCAGCTAATTTATTCAAAAATGCATCAATCATGAATACACGAAAGCATTCTTTCAATCAATTTTTATTTAATAATTCACTGGTTATTAGTTTCATGTTTTTAAATGTAAAGGTAAAGGTTATATACACATAAACTAAATCCACACCATTACTATTATCTTCATTATTAATTGATGTACTAGATTGTTAAATAAATTTGGCTGTTAATGTTGCATTTATCTTAAATATAACATTTTGATTCCTTTTTGTTGTATTTGTTGTATTATTATTAAAAATTATTCTATATCTTTATGATGTAGATTTATTACAATCCCAGGTATGATTCTACATGAAAAATCAGATTGCATCTCTTGCCAAATAACCTGCAAATATCTACAGTTTTTTGACTTTGCAATCATGATGTCATTACTTGCTTTGTAGTAGTAACATTTATTTTCAATTACTATTTTATTTTGCAACTTTGAAATAAAGAGGACTGATAAAACAGATTCTACTCGCTTTTTTGACTTACACCTAAATTTTAAATACTGTTTCTGTATAGTCTTTTAAGTAAAATGATTGTGGATTTTGTATGTTTATCAAATGTTGTTGCGTGCTGCAATGTCATTTTGCTTATGATTTTTATTGATTCCAACATCTTTGATAATTAGATTGTAAAATTGTTGAAATCGCTTTTAAAGCTGTTTTTGTAGCCAACATCATATCAGAATAATTAAACGGCATTATACACTATATAAAGATACAGTAAGATCATGTAGTTTCAGACATATTACCTCGATCTGTTCCACATTTGAATTGTATAGCTGCAGAACATTTATTTTTGCCTTCTCAGTTTAGTAAACAAAATTCTCCTTCATCACAAGTATCAAATGGTATTGTGAATAAATTAAATTGATTAAAATTAACTCTATTCAGTTCTGTAAATGGCATGTCCAAAATAAATTACACACATTTTCTGCAATTATGCAGATTTAAGAAAAGAGGAAGTCATTCCAAAAACTTGACCATCTCTGGTCATTTTGGTATTTATATAACTTTTGACAAAATTTCTCATAAATATTAGTGCCCTAAATTACAAGCAGATATCACTCGTTATATAAATAAATGCATTTTTCAGAAACCAGAGCAAAGGCAACCTTTAGGTCATATTGTATATCATCTGGTTATTAATAAACCTTCGAAAACAATTTTCATTGATTTAATCAGATCATTACCTAGATCAGCTATATGTTTTGGTTGTTGTAGACTATTTTACAAAGTTCTTTTTATTTTTGCTGCTCGTTCAACTACTACTTCTACTATAACTAAACGGCATTAAATAAATAGTTTTCTTATTATTTTGGATACCAGAAATTATATTATGTGATAACGGCGTTCAATATAATAGCCGTGAATTTCAGATTGTGGATAAATCTTATGTGTTTTATATTAAGTTCAGCATATATTGTCATGCTCAGATCCTAGTGAACGAGTAAATCGTATTTTAAAGATCATGTTGGCCTTCTACATCCAAGAAAATCAACGTACTTGGGACAACTACTTTTCAAAAGTCGAAACTGCAAAGTTTTAGCGTTTCCTCTTATTTCACCAATTTTGATTAAGATGATTCTTCAGATTCCTCAATCATTTCCAAAAAGATACCAATCAAGAACCTCAAGTTGCCGACAGAAAATCTCTCACCTTTGGCAAAGTTACATGAAGTTATTCTTAAACGCTTGCAAGAAGTTAACTGCGATTTAAGTCGTAAGCCTGCAAATTTTGAAGTTGGAAACACGATTTGGCATTTTTGAGATGAATAGTCTTCGCGATGGGAAGGTGTGAAATGCTTTTAATCTTTTAACACGGATCTCCATTTTTATGCAAATAAAATTATCTTTTTTTTTATTGATTTATTATAGGTGACTTTTTAGAATACCTTGTGGATTATATAAATAATAGTTGATAATCTAATTGTGTGCAATTATGTGTATTGTTAGACTAACCTTTTAATTATTGTGTATCTTTATTTTTACTTTAGAATTCCTATAAAGTTAAATTGTAGTTCACGTAAATTATCATTTTCATTACATCGGTTCCTTTTAGAGATTATCTTTTAATTAACTCTGAACTTAGGAAATCTATTGAGAATTAAAATAATTCCAAGGGCATTGAAATATCTTTTACATCCCGCTTTTAAATTTTAAATAAATTTTTATTTTAAAAATTCCTACAATAAAGCGGAAACTCCCTTTTTGTGTTAGTTTAAACCAGTAAAGCTATTTCTTTAAAAAGCAAACATGACATTCGTCTGTAACACGTGAAGTCAATTATCGTTCGAAAAACTTCCAGATTTTCAAAATTTAGCGGCAAAAAAAATCAAAAACGCTAATATGGGATTTTTAAAATTCATGTCGTAAACACAGAGTAGTCTTTTTGCATTTTTTGTTAGATTCCCGAGTTATGAAGATGTTTCGTAAAATATAAAATCGATAATGCCTTAAATTTAAAGTAGCGTCTTTTTAAGTGTTAAATTGTGACCATCAAACTATAGAGTGTCATTTATTTTGATAATATTCAGAATGCTATACTCCTACAACAAATGTGAATGATTATGTTATCCTGGAAACAATATAAATCGAATTTTTCACTGCTGTATTTCTAATAGTCTTCATCTAAGTGTAAAGTTGTCGATTTTACAAAAAAAAAGGATTATCTATGAGGCTGCACATAAGATTCCGACAAAAAAATCGCTGTTTAACTTTCAAAAGCTTAGGAATTACCTTTTATCAAAACTGGTATACAATTAACGTAAAAACGCTCGAAGCAATGAAGCATGTACTTTGCATTTGTTCACTCTAAATTAGAATACTCAATTTTAGTCAGGGATCCTTTTTATGATTACCAAAAAATAGTTGTGTAGAGAGTTCAAAAAAATCTTTTAAATATTTAGCTTCCAAGGCAGGGAATGTATGGCTATCTATGTGAAAGATTCGACGTTGCGCAGTTGGAATTGCGAAGAGTATGTACGTTAGTAACTATTTTGTTTAACTTATTATATAATACATTTTGCTCTGACCTATTAAATATTATCTTTTCTGTATCTAGAAGTGGTATGAAGGGCAAAAATTGTTTTAGGTATAGCACTGCTAAAAATAATTTAGGTCTGAACTCTTCAATTTCTTCTTTGATGCGCAATTAATTAAATGAATTACAATTAAACCCATTTAAATTTCTTAAGTCAATACGAATAACTACAACTTCAATACAAACATTACTTCATTTAATGAAAGAAACTGTATGTGTGTTATGTATACATTATAGTCCATTGATCAATATTAGAAATGTTATTGATTAACAACTAATTACTGAATTTTCTAACTATAATATTGTGTCATATGGTGTTTAATTATAGACATTATACTTCTGATCTTGGAAATTAAAATTCATTTAAAATTTATCAGTTTATATTATATGCTGTTCGCTGTAAACCTATAAATAGTAAAATATATAGTCGCTTACTCCAAACATGGAATGAACATTTGCTATTTGCGGGATCACCGCATATTCCAAGGGGGGTCTATAATCGCAATTGTTGGTTGATTGCGGGCCACATTACACAAACACATGCCGCGCGAATATATTTTCCATCCTTAACTCGATTATCTCAAATAAGCTTTATTATTTTCCTACGTCCGAACACGATCTTAGTTCGAGTTACCACCGATCGACGCAACGTATCCAATTACTTCACGTCGTGCAGTTGGAACTAACGTCTATATGAAGGCCGCGCGTACTTCACGACGAGTATTATAGCGTCGTTCCATACCACCGAAAACGCCAAACAACTTTACTAGCGAAACGAAAAATTCTATCCGACAAGAGTAGATACGATTAGACAGTTCTGGATCCTCCTCTCCTCCTCCCAGGCGTGGCCTAACCCAACTCTCAGGGGCGTGGTCTAACCTAACCCGCAGAGGCG
>JAHWXV010525222.1:0-13213 GCA_024586415.1 Phrixothrix hirtus | reverse complement strand
TTTAACTAAATTTACTATTGTTTATAGATTTTACAAAATTTAATATGTTTATACTACTACGTATGTTTTTTGTTCACTAAAAAACTACTAAATTAATTTTGGTTGAAGAAGGGTTTGTAACCCGAAACGTACTAATCTCATAACATCTAAATAAGGAAAACAAAATATTAAAAATTCTGAAATATCTTTACATTTTTTAATACATAACTTAAAATTATGGTTTTTATTCCTGAAGAAATCCAATGATCAATTGTATATGCTCGGGTATATTTAATGAGTACAATAGCTAGTGGTTTTTTTACAAGTTTTGCAGTGTTTAATTGGATTATATTGTGTGTGACGAGACAGGCTAAGTGTCTACACTATTGGGTGACGGAAACAGAAAACAAGTGCCTTTGCTCACAATTATAAGGTAAGAAGACAGGGTAAAATTACTTTTAGTCGCATGGATTATTTACACTACTTATTTGTAATCAAACTGACATGTAAAACAAAATTTCTATCTTTTACTACATTTTACGAGAATTAATAAAGTTCCAACTTAATCAATTCGAAACAAACTATTCTTGAAGTCGGTTCTAATTATGAAAATTAAGGCACTACGCTATTTTTAATTAACAAAGTATTAAAGCAATCGGAAGTCCTTTGTAGAACGCTCTCTTTCTTAATTATTTGAAAACAAAGCGCTTCCCCTTAATGCAGAATCTCGCTACGGTAATTTGTATTTTATAAACGGCTTATTTTGCTTATAAATTGCAAGTTATGGATATATATTTATACCATTCAAATGAAATTTGAAAGTACTCTCGGTTCTCAAGTTGAAGTTTGAAGTTTGAAAGTACGCTGGAAATCATGGCTAGCAGATGCATAATTTATATGTGTTCGTAATCCATCTTGGCAGCAGAAAACAGGCACTTATTGATATTTTTCACTAAAAGTACTAAATAAATATACATTTTGAATTAAATAACCACATTAGCTTGTTTAGTAATTGCTAGCGGTAAATTTGAATATAAAACACTTATATAATACATGCTGGTTTGATTACTATAATCAAAACGTTTACAAGTGCGACAAGTTGGGACAAGCTAAATCAAAAATATAAATTATACATCTCATTACAAAAATCAATAGGGAAGTCGAAATAATTTAACATTTTGAATATTAATTAAAATAAGCTAATTATAGCGGTTTTAAATTATAAAATGTTTCTATCTATAACGTATTAAAAGTATGTACAATTTGATAAGCAGGCACTCGTTTTATTTTGTGATAGAAAGGTCAAGTTCGTGATTTTCTAATTTAATGTTTGCAAAATAAAATGCAATTAAAAAGAAATCTAGTTATACAAGAATAAACAAGTTTACGTACGAAACGATGTGAAAATGTATACACGATGTTGAAACCTAAATTAGAGTTAAAATTCAAAGTATTCAATATAAATCGAAATATAATCTTGTGGTTCTAAATAAGTTATTTAAATTATAGAATGAATAAGGCTTTTGAAAATTGATTTGAAAAATTCCTTCATATTTAAATCAAATTAATTAGACAAAACTGGAAGTCCAATTGTTCTGCTTTCAAAATTCATTACAAATGTATACACAAAATTGATACAAATTTAAATTGCACGATTAAAAGAATGTGCGCCCATAGAAAATGTTCATCACGCAAAAAAAAATGTGACTTATGGCAAGTGAAGCAGTTTTATAAATATGTAATCGCTTGTAACAAAAAGCCATCTTGAATGTAATATTAGACGATTTCGTTTGAACTTAATAAATTATAACTCTATCTATCGCCATAAAGAAGTTCTATTCCATGAATGTTTTTAAATAAAAATAGGTGCCTCTAGGCATTTAGTGCCGACATTGCTTACAGTGGCAGTGCTTAGAATTGTTCGACGTAAAAAAAACAAAAGGCTAGCAAAAGCATAATGACAACTTTTTGAGGTCTTTAACGCTTTAGACAATCAAAAAGAATAGCAAAACTCGTAGGTTTACTGGAAACTGAACGAACTACACAAAAGTTCATGGTCAAGAAATACAATTAGGGTAAAGTATTTTATCTCGTGTAGAAGAACAATGGCTATAGTTTAATGAACAGTAAATTTGAACATTAAACATAAAGAATTAGTAGAAAACTTTAATTAAACATGTAAAATATAACAAATTGACATTAGAGGTTCATTAATAGATAATATATTAAAATACAAATAATTACGGGAGTTAGTGCAAGCCCAATAACTAGACCACAAGAATCACAACAATTAATGATTAATATACACTTTTGATCTACAAATCGGGAAATATAATTAAGAAAATCATGAAAAATTAAAATTGTAAGCTACAAAGGAAGACTAAATAAATGAGTTTAAAATAAAGTTAACAAAAACATCTTCCTTGACGTTGAGAGTTTTTCATAACTTCCTTTTTACACATTCAGAGCCCCAATTCCCGCGTTCAAGGATTGGTTCCTGAAAGACAAATCTCAAGAAGGGGTTACATCAATTGGCCTGTAAACAGCCCCGACTTATCTCCACTACATTTCTTTCTGTGGATATACATTAAAGGGAATATTTACGACAATTGCCCGGTGACTATCGTAAAATTATTTACTTCATTGAAAAATCTTATAAGATAAATAGCAATCACCATCTTGTACCACTAGCAATTATCATGAATTTTTAATTATGTCCTGCAAACACACCAAATTATATTGTAGGCAACAGTTCAACCATTATAGCGCATAAGATTTACACGGAATGGCTATACAACCACCAGAAGTTAATTACACACTAACACGCACAGTCGATTCAAGCACACTAGTTTTGAAAATAACTATCAACGTTAACTGCACATTTCTGCAAACCTAACGGGCTTTCCCCAGTTTTGGGGACATTGGTGTCTTCCACTATAATGGTTGCTGCTACTATCATCTAAAAGAAGCTTGACAATAAGGTTGTATCCTCTGTAATCGTCCGTTACATTTCCGTGCAGACTTGTACTCATCTGTCACGCTAGTCGTGCGTTAAAATTCGTTGGACAAATTTTGCTGCAATTCGTTTTAGCTGAATTGATCATACCAAAAGCATGATCACTGTAGATTTATAATACAAGTATACTTGTAATTTGGTGAAAAACACATCTAACTGTAAGGGACGGTAGAAAATACTCCTAAATTAGGATTTTAGGAATTACGTTTCACGTTATTTTAAACATCGTAAGAGATAATTTTACTTTAAACTAATTTTATGAAAAAGCATGTAGAGCAGCTTAAAGCCAACATTTCGTAATTCATGAAAAAATTAAAAAGTTGAGAATTAAACGTTCTTCAAAATTTAAGGGAATTCAATGCATTTATAACTGTAATAATAAAACAAATAGAAACAATATTTTTTTTACAATGTGATTGGGAAAAATCGACTTGTCATACAAAAGCTTGTCTTACCAATTTGTTTTTGTCTAAATGTTTGGACAAAACTTAATCCACAAAAGAATTTCGTAACTAATAGCATTTTAAGATATCTTGCGAAATATTTCAGTTTAGGTTAGGTCGTAGATCGTGATGTAAAATATCAGATGAAGGATTATAACGTAGTAAAGGTGTAGAGAAAGACTGATCTCACATCAGTGTTTTCAAAACGCATACACTATGAAACGGTGTGTAGGTACAGTCTCTTACACAAGAGCGGCGGCTAGACTACTTCAAAAGAGAACTACTAGGAGACTCCAGTACTATGGTATTCGTTGAAAGGTGAGGGAGACTACTATGCTTTGCGCTTGAGACGCCAGTATTACATTCCATTGTGACAAGAACACATAATTTCCAAAATGAGTGCGCCGTATGCAAAATGTTTCGAGGCAGTGTTCTTGTATACTCACAGTAAAGGACCTAAAATGACTTATAAAGCTACTGTTGAATATATGTTCTTCGTACGGAAATGGGTGATGCGATATTAAGATCAAAAGAACGTTGACGATTGTCCCGAGAGAGGAAAAACGCGAGGGACGTCTGAAAAAGAAGATCAAATCATTATCAAGTTGTTTCAGCAGAAGTCTTTGTTGACATTGCGACAAGGGCAAAAGTTATTGGCTAAAAAGGAAGTTAATGTTAGTATAATCACTCTGAAAAGGTGGTTAAACGAAGCGAACATGCTGAAACCATTCCTCAAACCGAAACGTGCCAAAAAGCGACGCTTTTGGGCTATGCAAAATTTGAATCGTAGTTGGAGTAATATAATTTTTGCATATGGGTTTTTGACAAACATTTCTGGTCTTTGCCGCGAAAATCGCCTTTGCAACGCACTGTTAAGCATCTAGTTAATGTCCATGTTTGGGAATGTTTCATTCTTCACGGTTTTGGTACTTTGTACTTGTTTACTCATAATCTAAATGCTGAAAAGGTGCTCCAAGTCTATAGCTGAGTATTGTTAAAGTCTGATTAGAAGTGGTGTGGATCGAATAATCAATCGTGGATACTGCAAGAGGACAATAACCCGAAACTGCGCAGTCGCTTGTGTACTGTATCGAAAGTCGAAAATAATATTCAGACCTTGGATTGGCCTGCGTAGTCGCCTGATGCGAATGCAATTGAAAGTGTATCGCCCATTATTAAGAGAAGGCATCAAAGAAAGCTCGTGTTTACTCTAAAGC
Source organism: Phrixothrix hirtus (assembly GCA_024586415.1). NCBI lineage: Eukaryota > Metazoa > Arthropoda > Insecta > Coleoptera > Phengodidae > Phrixothrix > Phrixothrix hirtus. The sequence continues at coordinate 8,558 of JAHWXV010525222.1, read as the reverse complement.
AGTTGTATCACCATGTTCGAGCTATCTGGCAGTCGTTGCCACAAGAATATGTGGAAAATCTTATATAAAGTATGGCAAAACGTGGCAAAGAATTCTCGACAATAATTGGGACTAGTTGACTTACTAAGTAAATTCGTAATAGTGTTTTAGTGTACTTTAAATCGATCTATTCGTTTCTTGAAAATAATAGTTTTTCTTTCAGATAATTACACGACACTTTTGCGTATGTAGAAATTTAAAAATGAAAATGAACATAATCATGGCGGTGTTTTATTTAAATTTTTCTGAAAATGACTTCTAAAAAGGTAGATGTTATACAGAAATATTTGTCAGTTTATTCTCCACTTAGAACAACCAGGGTTTATGACAAGCAGTAAACGTAATTACAGGCCATTAAATACTAAATAATTAATTTGCTAATGTTAATTAATGTTAGAAATAATTAAAAATAATTGTAAATGTAAAGAAAGATTCTTTACTAAAATTATTCATATATGTGTTTAGTTAAAACATTAACATTTGATTTAATGGCGTTTAGCATTTGTTATAGTAGATAATGACTTGGCAATTCGCATGAAAAGCATTCGCCACAATAACTTTACTAACAGGAAAGCTTAAAGTTATTGGAAAGATAAATTAAGCTTCTATATAAAAACAAATAAATCATATACTGACAAAAAGGTGTCATAAACATATAATGTGGAATAGGATGTAGACAGGTCGACCGCCTTAGATGGTAGATTAAAATAAGCAATACTATTAATTACATATAGTTAAATCTTTAATTATATACAGCGATAAAGTCTGCAGGCTTTTGTCACGTGTTAAAAAAACAATAAAAAGGATTTTAAGATAAAAATAAAATAAGTTTATTAAGTCCTCACAACGAAAATTAATTTAGCGAGCTGAGACCAACTACATACATAAATCATACTAAATAAAGTAAACTCTATACTTGTAACCAAGGAAATTAACTGACACATATGTATGTTTAAAATGTTATCTATAGACAATCATAACAAGTACTGAATTTGCTTATTTATCTATAATTGAAATATCAAAATAATGAAGTTAGACAGATATTTTAAATATCAAGTCGTTAAATTAATGTTGTAAAATTTACAGAATCAATATTTAACTGAATCAAAACTAAGATATTAAAAAATAATCACTTTAGAATCAATAAACTAAATTTACATAGAGATTGACTACTGTACTCGTAAGACGTAATGCAGACTATTTGAAAATTAGTTAGAGGGACTTCAGAATCGTCAAATATCAGCGCATTAGCCTCCAACAAATGTAAATCCGGAGTTATCGGAAGAACTAACTTAATGTTAAAAACATTTTTGGTAATTATCAGAAGTGGAGTCCCACTTTTTTGATTTATAGACTAGATAAGAGGAGATCGTATCGTAATGCCTAAAAACATCCCTCCATAACAAAGAATTCGAAAAGCACACAAATGTTTGCTAAGTAACGAAAACAAAATTTGTTTTACAAGAAGTATAATAAATACGGTAACAACTGCATTAACTGCTAATACTGCTAATACATTTGATCTGTTGATCTGAAAGGAATTAGTCATGTAGTTGCCAAATTCTACCTTGCACGACTAATTCTGAAATTTCCTATTTACCAAATATTTAACCGGAAATATAATTGACAGAAAAATCTTTTCCTTTTATAATTAATAAACAGTTACACAATTTATGATGGCGGAACTCCAATATGCAAGTTTAGAAATTGTTTTACAATAAACAATGACAGCAATTTTAAAATAAAAGAAAATGAGGTATTGCTATAAAAAGATTTAATGAACAAATTATACCAAATCAATAAATAATTTGAAAAGATCAATGCAATAAAATAAATATTTAATTGATAAAGAATACGGGGACAAAATGAGCTGCTGGATGACGTGTTGGCTAAGTGTAGCACTTTTAATTACGAAATCTAATGAGTTACGGCTGTTGCAACTTGTTACCATTGTTTTCATCGTTTTTTGGATATTGTGTGCCTTTCTGTTGTAACAAGTAGGAACAAAGAAACATAATGTGGAGAACTAATAGGAGGAGGAATAAATGAAGAAAAGGTGGTACAGGAATACTTGAGTAGAAGAAGTAAATGTTAGCGGAAAATGCCTATAAAGCTTCTATAAGCTTTAAAGGCAGAGTTATATTACTCGTAAAACCTGGAAAAATAGAACATAGTAAAATGGCAAATTCCGCTAGGAGTACAGTTTTAAAGTTGACTTTTATAGAAGTATATTTTGCCAGGTTACCTGAGGATTAATTCGCCCGTATTTAGCTTTAACAAACATCTCTATATGATGATACATTTCAAGCTTATCATCTCGACGATTAGTGACTATGCCTTTATTTTCATTAATGTAATATCGTTGTTGCGAGTACGTTGAAAATATTTAGATAAATTTGGGAAAATAGATAATAAATTTGAAGTATTTAGTGTTAAACTGTTAATATACCATTATTCACTACTTCATTCTTACGGCAACTTATCGTTTCATTTATTACAATACAATTTTAAAATAATCCCGTATCTACTCGTTGAGCAACAATTATATTATTTTACTGTACAGCCTAATTACTGTTTTTTATTTAATTTGTGATTTAGTCATTATTCTACAGTAAAGTTTTCATGAGCAAACCCAGTTCTAACTCACTCACTATGAGATTAGAATATAATAATTTTTCGTAGGCAAATTATCGTAGCGTTCCTGGTATCAAATCTATTTCCATTTACATCGGATCTACCAACAAAGCCAATTAATCTACCGCGCCTCTTTCTGGTGAATTTAGAAACATTCTTAATGCGATTTAATTGCAAAATGAAGCATCTACAGAATACTTATGTCCAAACAAATGAAAGTCAGCGCAAGAATCCATTAAAAGGAATAGCAAGAAAATTCAGTTACATTGAATTTTTATAGTGAAATATTCCGAAAGTAGTTTCCTAATCTTTTGTTTAAAATACATAGCACAAAGACTCAATATACTTACGACAAATTCAATCGCACAGATCAAAATAGAGATACAGAAAGTCTACATGGTAGAATACACGGTACGTTGGAACCACACCACCGAATATGTTAAAAATCTAAGAGCATTATGCAAATCTCAACGATCAAGCATCAGTTATTGTTGCATATCAATGACCTTATGAAACTATTTGTACCAATTGTAATGCATTTTGGTATATTTTATATTCGGCAAGTATTATGTTTTAAACTTTGTGTAACATTTGATGATGGTGGACAATATCTTATTTGTATGTGAAATATTTGACAAATTCTTAGTTTGGGCCACAGACTGCATAGACTAAGTGTATTTTTTGGTTGGTTCGTAACTGTTATAAGCATCTTTGTAAAACTCAACGTTATTCTCATATTGAAAAGGGCCTTTTTTGTGTATTCAACAGAATTGATAAACATAAATATTCGGCAGTGCAAAATTCTTCACAAAGGATGATTTAATGCGAATAGAAGCTCATTCTAAGTTGGTGACATTATATGGAAACTTAGCTCTTACTTTAATAGTTTCGTATCAACTAAATGGCGCAACAAAAGTCGAAATCGTTGAACAAATGTATGACATAATCTTGAATAATTGGCATGCTAAAATGTATGAAATAGATCTAGACAACAAGTATTTCAAAATAATGTGCAGATTGTATTTCTAACGTATAATTGGAGATGAAGAAGCTTTGCGCGCGATGGACGTCGCACTGTTAACTCCAGGTGACAAACATATGAAAACCTCTCAAGCTCGCTTTAACAGGAATAGAACGGATTTTATGCGTCGACTTATAATAACATTTGGAAAATGTATTCATCGTTATACACCGCAATACAAACAATACTTTGCTGTTATAGTTATAGGTGCGTTTATAAAGGATCGAGAACACCAAGAGTTTTATTGTAATATAAACGACTAACCTATTGTTGCTCAAAGTTAGCACTTCATACTAACAGCATAGACTACCTTTTTACAAATTATATGCGCTTTCTAAGTTGGTATGGTTGATTTGAGTAGACTATTTATTTCATTTTGTAGCGATTCTTGGTCTGTTTAGTATAGTTGATCACTAGGTCACTAGTCGGAGAGGGGAAGGGCATAGCTAATTAACAGGATTAGTATATATACACGTTCATGGTGACAAAACCCATGATTCTAGCTCATAGAGATAATGCGAGCAATTTATGATACTTAAACTATTTTCGTTTAAAACTTCAATATCTATAAGTTCTAAAATTCTGTAACTACCAGTAGTTATTTATTATAGTTCTTGTACATGTATGCTGAGTGATACTGTACATCCTTGTTTTAAGCTTGTAGTGAAGTTTTAACTTATTTTAATTAGTTATACAGTTTTTTCATCTAGTTGTATTCATCAGATGATTTGAATGACGTTTAAAATGACGCAATTCCATGCAAATGTAAATCTGGAAATAACGTACAGGGACAAACTTTATACCCGAGCTCCCTGAGTTTCGCAGTACACATTTTGCGCTTTTATATAAAATGCAATCTGCTTTAAGTGACAAAAAAAGTAATGGAAAAGCAAATTTGCAAACAAATTACATTCTAGCGGTTTAAATAATATAATTACGCATTCTTAAACAGTTAGTAATTACACGCTAAATTTGTATAAATCTTTTGATAACAAATTCATAACAAAGTCTGGTGGTTATCTAGCAATTAATGAAAATATAGATTATTCCTATACTAATTATGGGAAAGCTAAGGTAATTTAATACATAATTCACGGCTAATATCTAAATTATGTATATTAGAATTCATAATTAAATATACACAGGCTAATTATTGCAACTTTAACTATTCGGCAAGTTAAGCTGCGGTCACAGATAACAAACATACTAGAAGGTTCATTACAATCACGCTAACTTTCACTTAAAGTATTCTGTTTGCACGTTAAACATTTTTAAGCAGAGATTAAATGAAAGTTGCCTTTAATGATTAATACCTAGTTCGTAAGTAATCACAAAATTTTGGTGCATAACAATAACAAAGCAATGAATGCTTAATGCTAATTTGAAAATTAATTTTAGCCTATAAATGAATAAAAAAATCAGAAATTAAATTTCGCAGTTACGAATCTTGTTTCAATTTCAATTGTATTTCTTAGTCTAGGTTGTTTATGCAGATTTTGTCAGTATACATGCTTCAAAATTAGAACTCTTTTATAAAGTTTTGCGTGATTTAGTTAATCTTTAAAGCAATTTCAGAAATTGGTTTAGAATAATGATTCGCAAATTTAAGTTCAATATTTGTATTATCGCGGCAAATTATGTAAATTTTAACTGTACATTTATTTTCATCGACGATATCATCCTAATCCCAGAAGATGCGTTAAATTTGTTTAATGCAAAAACGTTCTTTACTATGAATTAAAATTGTGAATAATAATCCTATTTCACAATCTACTACTGTTAGAACTAACTTTTAAACTTGCACCAGTACCTACTGTATCTTATAAAGCGTTGTCTTAATTTAAACAGTGAAGTCCTTGTTTTAATTGTCTAGTCATTTAGATTAATTTGGTTTCCATTAGTAGACATTGTAAATCCGTTTTTTAAACGTAGAATTTGCACTACTATGATCTACAGATTTCTGAAATAGAAAGAAACATCGCAAATTCTTTTATAATGTGTTTTATATTACGTGCAGTAATTGAAAATTCAATAATTTTGATATTAGGGTTTAGTTTTCCCATTTGTATTCAACTTGCTGATATATCAATGGTATAAATTTATTACTTAAAGCTAAATCTAAGCGTATATTTTGTCAATGCCGTTTTAGTTTAACTACGTATTATATTTTTACGATCGACTTTCAAGCTACTCGTGTTTTTCAATTTCTAAACATCCCTTCATATAATTATAACTCATTTGCTGCACACCTAAATGGGTTATGTTTCAATTTCAGGTTGAAAGAAAATTTCTTTTTTCCTTTTTCCGATACATTAATGGATAATCCCAAATTAGGCGTATTATTAGGTTTAATTATGTTGTTCGCTATAAATGATTCTTGTTTTATTATGGGAAAGTTTTTATATAAACGATTTATACCATTAGCACTTAGAGGGGTTCTTTAGATGAAAAATAAAAATAAATGATAAAATTCTAATTTTCATAATTTATGCAATATGTTGCGTTAAAATTGTATCTAGTAAAAATAAAATACTTATAATTGGGTAGAATTAAGTATAGAATGGGAAATAAGACTAAATTAAGCGCTTTATATTTAAAATGTCTATATTTTAACTTTATAAATCACTACATAATGTTAAAAAACTTAATTTATCTGAAATATGTAAGGAATGTGCGGATATTCAAAGCACCACAGTTTTTAATTTTATATAGAGAAAATTTTATTGGTGCACGTCTATTATACTGAAATAATTATTTTCCACTGAAAAATGATATAATTATTATAACTAACAGATATTTAACAAATGGAAAGGTCTAAGGTTCTTAAAATTATTATTAAGTTTCTAAAAGAGACTATAAATCAAAATTGTGATATTTTGGAAATAAAACACCCTGATCTGAAGTTGTATTGATGTGCTTTAAACTCGAATCGCTTTAGGGGTACCAAGGCCTTTATTCGATTATGTGGACAGAGAGACTGGTGTCTGACCCTGGAGTTAAAACTACGAGGATTTCTAGTTATAGCTAGAACTAGTCATTCGAAAATGCAAGAATTGATCGATAAAGAAGTAGAAGTTCTTACATATAAGCATAATGCAAAAATGAACTCGATTTCGTTGTCTTCTATTTTAACAATACCGAAGACAGCATCAATTTTGCGTAAGTTTTTGTATTCTCAAAGAGATTTTAAAATGGACTCTTACCCACTTCCATGTTGTCTTGAAACGTTAAATAAATTATGAGACTGTTGTTTCGTTTGGCACGAAACACTAGTAAAGGAGTTGTGTTGTGCATTAACCGGTTTCACATACCGGGGTGAGAAATCCGTCGATTTAAAGGTATGCAGTTTGATTTATTGGGTATTTCAGCTAATTAGTAGAAATTGATAGATGCAGCATTAGGTGTCGACTTAAAATTTCATTACATTGTTACCCTACCCTACGATATTGGGTTAGAAATTTATAATTTATAACCGTAAGATAATGCTAAAGAAACAAAGTTCCATATTTAGGATACTTTGCCACTAAGGATTGTTTGTTTGTTAAAGTAAAAGCTATAGTAAACATTTCCTACCTGCCTCAAATGTAGCAATTTATACATTTGTTGGTGCTTCTTTAGAGTGTCTCTTCGGACTTTATCTTTCAACACTAATAGCGCCGCCCTATTAAAGAAAAAATGTACATGGAACTGATCTTTTGATTGCGACACAGTTTTAAAACTTATTAAAGAGCACTTAATTGTCACACCAGTACCAACATACTCAGATTTTCAAAAACGTCTTTATCCACAAACTGTTATTAGCTCATCTAGGGAGAGTGAAAGATACATTTATTTATCCTGTCCTTTAACAATGGAAATTCGTGGCAATTTCCTGGTCAGTAGAAAACTTGCGCCATTATCTTGAACTAACACCGTTTATAGTTATAACATCATGTAACTCACAACTATTATTATACAATTTAAAAGATCCCATTGGAAAATTAGACAGATGGTGTTCAAACTATTGCCGTGTAATTTTCCCATCGAACATAGAAAAGTAAAATAAAATATTGCATATTCACATCATCTTCGGAATATGATTTAGCTAAATCACAAAATCAGTTTTCCCAAATTTTGTTAATTATTGTAGACTATTCCAACAGAATCCGAATTTTAAATCAAATTTTTTATTAAATTAAAGCATTAACTTCAGTAAAAATCGAAAGTTGTTGATTAAGTGAATTTTATTTTTATTTACTTGCTATAGAATACCAGGGCATGACAATTTGAATCATTGTCCTTGGCATTTTCATCCATACAGAATTTTTGGGATTCTTTAGCGCCATGGAATATTCTACCTAGCTTAATATAAATGTGAATTTAATTGGGAAACTAAATTTACTTAACGTCTAAATTATAAGTAAATATGGGTGACACTTTTAATCAACAAATTAAACATAAAAGTGCTTGCTATTTAATATAATATTGGAACGATTATTTAATTAGAATATAAAGCTTTCAGGTAGTATTATACTGTATTTTGTTTCTGCGCAACGCCTCCGCAGAAATGTAATTCATCGATGTGGACAGACCAGACAAAGAAATGTAACTAGTAACGTGTCATTAAAATATAGATCCAAACCCCAATCCTTAATTGTTAGTTGTATCCGAGCTAACTACTTTAATTACATTTTTCTTCATTATCGTATCTAAACTTTTATACACATCTGAAAAAAGTTATCAAAGTACTAAAGTATTATACAAAAATTAACAGTTGATATCAATTGCGCGCAATTGAATCATTGAATTAATCATTTTTTTCTGTCGTAGAAAAAATATTCTAATATACCTTACAAGGGTTGTTTTCATCCGATATATATATATA
>JAHWXV010525181.1:0-14697 GCA_024586415.1 Phrixothrix hirtus | reverse complement strand
TTTTTTATCTTAAGAAACTTAAAAAATTTTTTTAGGTAACTGATGATTACATGGAAAAAGCGGTTTAATGAAATTTTCGTTAATAAATGAATGTAAAAATAGATCAATAATTAATATTCTTCATTTTTGTTTTTTTAATAAAACAAATTTGGCAATAAACATATCTCATCGAAATAGCCTAGTATACAAAAGAATGCTTTCATAGCCACAGTCAACGTAAGAAAAATTACTTCTAGGATTAGAGTGTACCTACAACAGTAGGCAGGGAAGTTTGGTTACATATTAAATATGTCCACAAATTTAAATCACACATTACAGAAGATGGAGAGGCTAGAAGCGCTAGCTAAAATATCGAATGAAGCCTTTGACTAGTTCCGAAGTTATTGCTTTTATCAGAAGGTTGTATTTTCCAATATTTCAGGTGATAGATGTTAGTTGAATATAAGCACACACCGATTTCAAAATACGTGCCCAAACAGTTAAAGTATTTATTTCTTTTAATTTGGATTCATATAATTTTAGATAAAACGATTTAAAACCTATGTTAACAATGGGATTATCTTGAGAACAACATAGGTGAAGTGACATTGAGTATTCAGTGCAACAAACATACTTGCAACACTTTACAACATTTGCACATTTAATAATTTTAAATTACTGGATAGTGGATAAAATTTGTAAATTGTCTATAAAATAACAAAAACATATTCTATTTATATTTTAAGGCATTTTAAGCTTCTTAATTTTCACAACACCTGCGAATCATCTTAGTGTCTTTTAAAAGTAATCTTGCAATGAATGTTTGTTAACGGTGTGCTCCAGAAGAATCCAGATTACGTAATCAATGTGACTTCGAACATAGATGCAACATTTGTACAAAAAGTTTTTTAAAATAAAACTTAATGTAAAAACATATCTAACTAAATATAAAACATTTAGTATTAAATAAATAAGAATCAAAAAATATAAGAAAACATAAAGTTATTTAAAAAATTGGGTATGCAACCCATCTTGCTCAGAGGTAAAAATAATGTATAGGTAAATAAATATAATGGATGCAAATAAATTATAGAACTACTAAAAATGTGCATAATAATGGTACATTATATATCAAGGGACTAAAGTGCCTCTATTAATCCCGAGAGAGAACGTCTATTCTTGAATGATAGAGAGAGAAATAATCTCCCGGAAGTGCAAAAATAATCATACATCACCTATTAAGTGTAGTACTACGATAATGTAAGAAAATCAATTGATTTATTGTAGTTGTTAGATATGGTAATAATTTCATTAAGAGATTAATATGAGGTTTGTTTTTATAAGAATTGATAAATATAGCATTAAATATATATGTTTAAAGCTTTAATATTCTTAGAATGTTATCAAAACTAGACTTGTTATGATTGTAGGTTTTTATAGCGAAGTCATATGCATTTCTTGGCTCTAGTAATTATATTTTTCAGTATGTCTCATATAGTCTAAAGATTTTCCAATTTTATTGCAAGTTTCATGACAGAAATGGTATAGGTTTGTTGTTCTTATTCAAAACAGGAACTTTGTCCTTACTGTAAGAAAAAATTGAATTTAAATTGACATAGGTATATCAAACCATTTGAATATTTTTAGTAATTTTTTGGTATTTTGTACAAATAGATTTGCATTCCTACATAATAGTACTTTGATGGTGTAAAAGGATGAAGTCAGTTTAGATCTGTTTTATTCCAAACAACTTGGATGGTATACTCAATTTTATATCTGTTTTTATCTTTGAATTAATTTTATTGAACTTTACCTAGGTCCTCAGAATTCAAATATCAATTTGAGAATGGTTGCTATATGCCAAATTTAGGGTATTAGATTTGATCACCGTGAGCCATTTTAAAGGAAATAAATTGCATATCCATATGCTCAAAATTCGGATTAATTTTAGATAAAGATTATTAAGAAACACGCAACCTGTCCAAATATTTTTTTAATAATATATTGATTGTATTACAATTGCAATACAATCAATATGTTATTAAAAAAATATTTGGACAAGTTGCGTATTTCTTAATAATCTTTATCTACCATTTTAAAGAGCTGATCATCATTAAAATAGTCCGCTAGCCATAAATTTGGAAAGTCAAACTCATGAGATTTAACTTGCAATATCTGTTTTTCTATTTATTATTTAATTTTGAAAATGTTTTATGTAGCTAACTAATTTTTTTTTATCTACACATTTAAAATGTAAGTAGATATTATAATATTTTTATTTTTATTTTAATATCTTGTCTTTCACTTAGATAGTACTATTCTGAAGATGGCTCCATTGAAGCAGCTGTTAAAATTTAATTTAATTTAATATAACTCATTTAGACAGGCTTTGAGTCTCATCTATTTAGAAAAACATAGGTATTAAGAACTAAACAAAAACAATATTCATTAATGTGCATTGCTTTTTAAAATCGAAATTAAAACTTTGATATGATATTATGATGCAGACACAAATCATCAATAGGATATAGACAGTCTGGGTTGCATTTGGAAACTACGAGGTCATGTCCTCGCACCTAATTTTGTGAAATTTACAATTAAATTGTGGCAAGAATGCTGAGGTAGATCTCCATTGAAAGTATTTCTCACTGTATTGTGGCACTTACTTTCAGGTTTTATATCACCAGGTATTGTGCAAAATTGATCTACAAAAATTCAAACTGAACCTTCCTTCCATTTACCAAGCTCACTTAGTTATTTCATTGTTTTGTTTCTAAGTTAAAACATCAATTGATATATTGTAAACTTGTATAAAGGGAAGTCAGCTATCAGTAGGTTGTTTCTGAGCGTTGAAACAAATAAGCCTTTCCTCATAAGATTGAAAACAAAACTTGGGCTCATTACTCTCGACCTAAATCACATTCCTACTCACTTTTAACCAGAGTATTTAAGGTTATGGTATCAACTAGTTGATTAGGTTATCTATTAGTTCATTGCTGAATGCTATGTGAAAATGCGAATGTTGATTTGTGGTTTATGTTCTATTATAGCTCGGCACGGCAATTCAAAGAAAATATCCAAGCTCACGGACAGATTTCATTGGTTCAATTTCAAACAGATGTTTCGAAATTACTTTAATCTGATGCAAACTTTACTAGTTATTAAGGTGGATTGCGCCGCTACTTAGGCATTCTATTTAGTTTCTGAATATCAGTTTGTGACCTAATTACTGACTCTCCTTTGTATTTTCACCAATGAAGTTGAAAATTTTTATTTTCCGTAATATAACTACTGATTCAAACTCCCTCGTAATTTAAATGCTATTTAATTATATGCGAGTGATTTTACGAGAGCAGCCTGGTTTTGAAGGTATAAGTGGCTGGTATACAAACTGGGAATATTCAATATTGACGCCATATGTATGGCTAGACACTTTCCTGCATGTAGTAGTAAAGCCTGGAGTGTTGTTCTGTTCACTGCTCAATTTAGCTTCTGGAAAGCAAACAAACATGGTGTGTAATCGCATAGTATTCGAAGTATGAGGTGTGTGGTGTTATCAGATTTTTACAAGATGAAGGAGTTAATTAGAGCGAAATTCATCGCATATTATAGGACGTTTATGGCTTGAACGTTTTAAGTCGAAAAAAAATCAGGGTTTGGTGCAAAAAATTTAAAGATAAACGAACGAAGCTGATTGATGAGCTGGAGAAGAAAAGACCAAGGAGATCACATATGGATGAAAATTGCACAATTGTCGAACGCGTGAAATTGCTGAAATGATTGGCATTTCTAAGAGTTGTGTTCATGAAATCATATGCGACCTAAATGTCCGCAAAATTTCGGCTCACTGGGCGCCGAAAATACTTTCCGATAAACAAACAACCAATCGAATGAGTGATTTACTTCAAAATCTTACCTGATACCAACAGGAAGGGAATCCTTCAGGAGATGAAACCTAGGTTTATGACACATCCAGCTTCCTCAGTACACAAAAAATTCAAAACTTAACCATCTCCTCGCAAAACCACGGTTACCGAGTTCTGGGATAGTGAAAGCCTACTGCTGTGTAAAATCCTCGAACCGTACACAACTGTGTAGCGACAAGTACTGTGAAACTCTTCAGAAATTGCATACAGCCATTAAAAAGAAAAGGGCTGGACGATTACGTGAAGGAGTTAAACACTTGCACGACGGCACAAGACCCCACACGTCGAATCAAACCTGCAACATCTTCCGTATAGTCCAGATTTAGCCCTCTCAGATTTTCATTTATTCGGTCTTTGAAGAAATTTTTAGTGGGAAAACGCTTTGCGAATCAGAAGACACCATTGTGGGTTACTTCAAGCAACTTAACAAACAGCAGTACCGTGTCTAGTGTCACGCTGGGATAAATGTCTCAACATTTACGTAATCAAAATATCTTGATATCTTGTAACTATCTAAAATATGTCTGCACCACTGCAGATTATAAATTAATTGATTAATAGCGCAAATAAATTGCCAGTAAAATCTCCAGAGAAAGTTTTCTGGGTCGCTTTTGTTTTATACATACGCTGTGTATTAAAAATAAATAAAATAATACTTTTACATAGACCGTAAATTAAATCTTATATCTTACATTAATATTGGGTATCCCTCGTATACGATATATGTACTTTTTACAAATAGTGCTCTTATAATGGAATACTTGATGAAAGTTTAGCTAGCGATATAAAAATCTGCAGCCCTAGTTTTAATCCCCTACAATTTAGTAGGTACAATAAAATTTTAAAAAAATCGGTTAGGCTTTTTATTTTTCCAATTTTAAATCAATAGGAAACCAGCACGTTTATTGTTAAAAACGCATCGCTCTGAAAATAAAATTTGGAACTGGTTCAAAAACAGGTTAACAACCTGATAAATATAATTAATTTTTATTATTTAAAGGTTTTAACTAAGATCTTCGTAATTAAATTCGAAGCAACTTTAAAAATATTTAACTAGTACCTAACGGATTTTATTTAATTTGTTATTCAGTTAATCGATTAAAAATTTGAAAATTATTATGCTAGTCAAACAAGATGCAAATATTTTGTCGAAGGGTAAGTTAAATGTAAAATTTGATATAATTGAACGCTGATGTTTTTTATATGAATGTTGGTAAAATTACTTTTATTGACATAACAAATTTACTTTACGAATATCGATTTAAACAACAACCTAGTGATTGCGAGTTTAGACAATTAGTCTTGAATTTTTATTTATGTATGCGAATTTACTTAATGATTGTTGTTTAATATTTGTGTTTTGATTTTAGAGAATCGATTGTGCTCAAGGACGACGAAAATGTTTTACAATACTTTAGATGAAATACAGCTAAATCCAACGCAAACAGAAGACGAAGGTGCTACCGTATAATTACATTTTGAATTAAATTTCAATGTTATGTTTTAGTTGATGAATCTGTTACAAATGTACCATTCGATCAGAAATTGCACACCTTAGATTACACTATTCAAAACCTTAAATTGCATGAAGTTTTAGAAAACAAACAATTAAATGCACGTCGACCACTTCGAAGAAAATGTTTACAAAGCTACCCTGATATGATAAGGAGTAAAATTCAATATTTTGAAGCAAAGTCATCGTCATCAAATATTTATTTGCAGACGGATAAGATTATGAAAGTAATAACGTCACAATTTCAATCTGTTTCAAAAGTTACATCAACGGGGTGTTATGGAATTCCTAGAATAATTGGAATCATTTTTAATCAAAACTGCGACCTAGATAATTTTAGAAACTCGGCGTTAATTTATGGCAAGAAAAATTCAACGGATGCATGTCAATTTAATATTAAAGGTAGCAACTGTTTTAATACCATAAGGGATATGCAGAATAATCAAAGATTTATTGTGAATCTGTATGAATCTCAAGGCCGTACTGATGTCAAACGTAGTAAAACTACTATTAAAGGTGCCATACGTCCAGTTAATTCAAAATTATACATTGATTCTGTACAGGATGCGTCAACAAAAATTAAAGATGTTTCCGATACTGATGCTGAGGTCGATGCGTCTCTCATTTTAAGTGCGCTGCAAGAAGCTTATACATACTCCCAAATTTGGCAACAGGCTTCAAAAGCGGCACACGCCAGTATTTCAGCTAGTAGTGAATATCAAGCAGAAGCCGAAAGGATCCTATTGATAGCTGGTAGGTTACATTTTCTTATAACAACAGTGTTAAATGCTTTTATGTTTTAGAACTTAAATATAATAAAGTGTTCCAACAAATTTGCAAAAAACGGTCCGAAATGGTACAAATAAGTAACGTCGTAAATATTATGCTTTCGAATATTACTGTTCCTATAAGATCAGGACTTGACCATAAGACAAAAGTTTGGTTTATAATGACTTGTGCCACCGACCACGATATATACGTTTCTCAATTAATTCAAAAAACAGCTGACACCCAATATTTAAGGTTCGAAAGAAATTTCCGATTTGAAAAGTTAGATTTTGACTTTGTCATTAATCTGAACATCTACCAACTAAAAGTTTCAAACGCCAACCGCCAAAGAAGAATAACATTTTTTAATAGAAAGGTAATTCTATTTAATTTTCTGATTTTTTGTTTTACCATGAGTTCTTACAGAAAAGAAAAAATGTTGCATCCAGGCAATTGCGAAAACTAATTTTCAAAAATAACGGGGAACTTATAGAAACTGAAGTTTATTCATCACTGTTTTCATTTTGTGGAGGCATTAGTCTTACAATGGAAGATTTGTTGGCTAGCAATGTTTTTGCTTTAGATGAAACTAGTAAAAACTCCATGTTGTTTGGAATCTTTCAAGTTATCAGTCGTGTTGATTGTGTTCTAACTAACAATACTAAATCTGGTTTTTTAACTGTTGGGACGGAAATTAATGGTCATGTTGTTTGGGACAGAAAATGGTGCCGCTTGGAAGAGTATGTTTTAAAATTTTGGCCAACGCCTAGCGAAGAAGATATAAACGAGCCGAAACTCGTACTGACTTTAAAAACTTGTGTTAATGTAACTATTTGTAATATATACACTAGATCAAACACAATTGTTTTAGAATTTTGTAATGTTGATGTTGTGACAAAGTATTACTTATGGATGGATACATATAATGAATTTGATGATTGGAACAATTATATAAATGTATCTGTTTACTCTTTAAACATGTCGAAAAAATTACACAATAAAATTTAATTATTTTGATTAATTTATGTTTAAAATATTTTTGTTGAACGCCATCCTGTGGTGCTAGAATAGATTAAGCGCATACAACTATCAGACAGTCCAAACAACTCGTAAGATTAATGCTTGTAGTTCAAATTTCGAGAAATACATCATTCTAAAGGAAAAAAATAACATGTTCCTTTACGCTAATGTAACTTTCGTCCAAGGGTCACTGGTTTAAACCCGATCGGGGGCGGTAAATTTTTACCGGAGAAAACTTTAAAAAACACGTCTTTTCTCGGATAAGAAAGTTAAATCGTAGATCCTGTCAGTGTGATGTTTGGCTCGTTAAAAATCCCTACAGGGATGTTGCCTACTGGCAACATTCCAGTTTTGTGATTGCACATTTAATTATGCCATGTGACTCATTTTTGTGAAATAAAATTAGCTTGCCTCTTTTTTCTTGGTTGCCAACATTTGATACTTGGATTCCTGTTACTAAGAACATAAATGCGATTTCAGCATAGTTGGCATTTTTACTGCAACTCCTCCAGTTTTGGCAACATGGCCAAATGGCCGTATTAGTTGAAGCTAAGAAGACTAAGGGAATTTTCGCATTCAGCAGCTTTATATGCAAAACAAAGAAGAATAAAACATGTTTCGCTAAATTTATTCATAAATGCGTATACGTTTTTTGCACTTGCGAAGCAAGTGAACAAAAGGAATTTACAATTTTTAAAATGTTCTAAAATCATAAAATGACATTTTGATCCGTTTTGACGATTTTGAAAGTATGTAACGTACAATTTTTTCTACAAACTGAGGTTTAATTGGAAATTAATAGGTTTTATTGTTGCATACTTAATTAAACTTTGTGAAAACACTCGTATGTGACTCATTTTTCTGAAACAATGTTAGCTTGCCTCTTTTTCGTAGTTTCCAACATTTGGTACTTGGATATCTGTTACGTAGAACTTATATGATTTCATCATGGTTGCCAGTTTCACATCAGAATATTTGGTAAAGCTTTTTTTTCAAAACTACAGCTGAGCTGTTTGTATCATTTAGCAATGAAAATAATAAACCCGTTTTCACAAGTGTTTGTCGTTTATATTAACAATTTTATTCACCTGAACGCCATTTTATACTAAAAATTCGGACACTAAACTATTATATGTATTTAGACAAAATAATTTCAAGGTTCGCGTTCTTGAAGAAAATTTGCCTCACAAATAAATTTGCGTCAACCCAATTAATGATGATGTAACTTTAGTCAAATATCAAGGCTCTGAGCCCAAAAAAGCATTCATGCTAAGGATATGAGGGCGTCTCACTTTCTAAAAAATTCCAAACCGAATATTTGGAATAAGCTGGGAATTTTTATTTTTCGTCATTACCTTCTAGTGTTGGGCATATGCAATTTGCCGTCTACTGTCGTTCTATGATATTGTAGCCGTTTTTCGGATTCCCGCTTCGACCCCTGATTCTCGTGTTACATGTAGTAGATAAAGAACCTTTCATCGACAGATGATAAGGAAGATATTTGAAAGATTCATCGCCAGTACTAGAACGTGCCATTAGCAGAAAGTTTGGCAAGAATCGAAGTTCACCGCACGACTTGATAAGACTCGTCCGACTGGATATCAAACCAAATTGTGAAGAACAACACATTTGCTCTTTGAATCTTATTTATGCAAAACGAAGATTTTATTTGGATAACCTACTGCAGTGATCTAGTCATCCAAAGAATTTTTTCTGCCAGATAAACGATGTAGATACGTTGAGGTATGTATATTTTCTATGCATAAGCAGAGATTAGTAGAACTCTCCCAAAATGATGAAGAACAATTGAATCTTGAAGAAATCCTTTCAGATCAGAGCCGATGTCAGAAAACTATTTTCCGGGAACGGGAATCACGTCAAATTATGACGATATTCAGGGGGACATCTCTAAAAGCGTAGTCATTCAACTTGCCAACTGTGATGTAAAAATTTAAGCAATACTGGGAGTTTCATTGCTGGCTTTACGAAAGTAGTTCACACGAACACTTCTGAAAGTTGTACTCTCATATCCAAATATGAAATTAAAGAAGATATGTCGAAATGCTTTAAATAACAAATGAAGAAATAGGAAATTTAAGATTTGAAATTGTTTATTTTTTATGCATTCTTGTTTCAAAGTGTAATGATAACATGATAAATACTGATGTATTTCTCTACTAAATAATGAAGTGGTTCACATTAAAAGCTGTTTTACTATTAATTTTGGCGTCTCAATCATAACCAAATTTAAGATTGCTCAATAACCAACTCAACAAAGGCCGTTTAATATTAAATATAATAATTTTAGTTTTAACCTCTTGAAGCTCAACGCATATCTAACGTTTCTGTCTTGGAAATGGATATGTTTGAGGTCTTTAAAATAGTCGTTTCATTCGGTCCAAAATTTTGTATTTCGAAAACAGCTGAAAACTGACGAAGCTAAATTGCGCGAATGCGGATAACTATCAAATTTTAATTGGGTTAATTTTTGCTGAGAAGCCTGAATGCGCCAGTGCACTGTCATGGTGAAACAACGCCTTGTTCTTGGTCAACCCGAGACATTTTTTCTCAATTACTGTCCTTTCAGGTAGTTGATTGGGCGGATTCCTTTGGCATCTCAAAAAACTGATCCCCTTATCTTTTTTAATTCAAGTAAATGCCGTATGTAATTTCTTGCATAATTTTTAAGTAAATCCAAACAGTTGGCAGATGTTCGTTTACGACTCGCTTTTGATGGACACTGAATAAACGCGGTAACTATCTTGCGGAAAATTTTTTTATATTGAATTCGTTGAGATGTGCATGACCTCAACTATCTCGTGCATTTTCACTCATCGGTCTGACAAAACTAGAATATGAGCTCTGTCGTAGTTTTTAGCCTGACAGGTGCTCTCCAGAATATGGTGCATTTGCTTGAATTTGTTTACCCAAAGCCGAATGTTTTCATAGGAAGAACTTGCAGGAAAAATCCTTTGCGGTTTCTTTCCTCATTTCTCTTCTAAAATAAAATTGAATCACATCTCAAATTTCAATTTTGTCCATTTTACACTATTTCTCGAAAGGTTCTATTGAAATAACCGGCAAATAAAGAACTAACAGCGGAATAACTTAAATCTTCGCGTGGGTTATTAAAATGAAGGAAATTATGCGCTCATTGCACATGCCTTTTGCGAGCATTCAAACCAAGTTACTTTTCAAAGCATCCTCGATTGATGTTAAGTGTGAGTTTATAAATCATAAATAAACTCTAGCAAAATGTCGAAGTTCTACGATTAAAATAATTTTAATGGACATTCTTTCAGATCTATTCCATTGCACTGTAAGAATTAATTTAGCGAGGTTCGTTCTATAATGTAGTCTTTGCTAAAAATCTACGTATACTGTGTGTTTCAAAAATACGCGGAAAATCCTTGGTAGCACCCCTTCTCCGCCAAAACTTGAAAACAAGTTCCCATAAACATAGGTTCGCAAATGCGTTATTTTGGAGCAAAGCTACAAAATATGTAAAATATTTATTAATTATTAATTAGCAAAAAGTAATTAACTATTTCACAATAATTATTGACGAAATTTTATGTAGAATTTATCTCCATAACTCAATCGATTGCGAAGTTACAATATAAACTTCTCTAGAACAACGTACTTGTTATAAAAGGAAGTGTGCTCGGCTGTCGGTCGGATAGAAACTAGCGAGGTACGGAGAGTTTGTTGCCATTTCCCGGCACTTGTGATGTAAGGTGTCGGGCGGGTATGTTAGAAGGGGGGAGGGGCGGCAGGGACGTAGTCACAAGTACGTTATATCTGAATTATTTAATATTTGATTGTGCCAAGCTCATGAATTAAGTTTGAATTCCACATTTTCTAAAATCTAAAATTAATTAAATTCCGTAATATGACAAATGGGAATAAAATTTTTAGAGTATGATGATATAATAATAACAACCTAACGATAACTGACTAAGACTAACAACTCATTATAGTTTATGACGGCAAGTGTGGTGAAAACCAATCTAAACCAATTAACTAATGACTTTAAATAAGAAATATGAATGTGTCTGTATCGTGTTCTTACTTGCGATCTCGTTCGCCAATTCATTGTTTTATAGGTACTGGACAGCTGATCCGAAGTTATTAAAATAAGAATAGAAAAAGTCTGTTCAATGTGTGGCGGAATTTATAATCAAATAGTGCCCTGACGATGCTTAAAAATAACCGAAAATGTGTGTAATTTTTTGAGACCAGTTAAATAAATATAATTGAAATTAACTGTAAAACAGATTACAAAAGGAAATGAAGATTATTTCAATCAAACCATACCCTTGAGCGGAAATATTCTAGAAATATATAGGCTTGTTCTGCAATAATTGTAGAAAATTAAGCCATGTGTTCTGTACCTTCCATTCATTCACAAGAAAACAAAGAAATAATTTAGATCTCGTTTATTTAGCCAAAATAGAACTGTTTGAGAATTGCTGACATCCATAAAACTATTAGTAAACAGTTGTCGACTTTTAACATGAGTTCATATATACTACATATTGAATTCCATTGACGCGTATTTTTATAGAATTAATATTAAGAGGTGTTTTCCTTGTATTGTTTACTTAAATTGAATACATTTTACAAGTCGTTTTAGTCGGATGTAGTATACTTTAGTACTAATAATAAAATCAGATGCAGAATTGTCAGAACTGAGGTAATAATTTAAAAAAATGCGTGGTTTTTTACACATTTAATAGGCAAGTAAAAATTAAGCCAAGTACATTAAATTTACTATTATAGGAATATTAATAACTAATTTGTTTTTAACATTGCTTTAATACAATTATTATCATTACTAACAATCCTTTCCAGTTGTTTCATCTCTATAGGTAGCATCAGGTCAAATTGCGATATGGCAAGAATTTATAAGAAAATTTACAGTCGATAATCTTTCCTAGACATAAAATATCGATTCCATTTTTAACAAAAAGGGTTTAAAATTATATAAATGAGTACATCGCATAAGTTAGAATCGACCGTTTCTCTTCTTCAAACTGTTTCAAAGTAATTCTGTACAGAGACACAGTAACATAAGCAACATCAGGAATAGAAAATATAAGTGAATATCCTTAGGATAATATTAACAAAAACCATAATTGTTAGAATAATTAACGAACGCATAAAAGGAGCATACAAAGCAACATGTTAAATGTTGTGTAAAAGAATATATAAGTAGAATAAACAAGGATTGACTGGCTAGCAGAACTTCGCGATTGGTACCATATTGATTTTACTAGAGAACATACATTTCGAATATGATGTGTTAGGCAAATCTAGTCTACTTCCGTTAAACGAAGGTTTAAATCTGATGCTATTTTTCAGCATTCATGTTTAGCGCTCATGTAGTTTCAGAGTGTACGTTTCATGTACTTCCAAGTTTTTGCAGTGATTTATTTTTGTATCGGAGAAGAACGGCAATAGTCATTTGTTAAGCCGTGCCATTCGCTCCAGTCGGAGTATTTGTCGCGAGTTCGTTTATTTTATACTTTTGCTTTGTATTTTGCTAAATTCTATTATATTATAAATTTTATTACGGAGTAGGTTGGGTTACCTACCTACCTACTCTAAGTCAAATTATATATTAATTCTATGTATATGCGCTCTATGGTTTTTTAAACCATTTAGTGGCTATGTTAATTATGTTATTCATTAGTGCGCGCGTGAATGTCTTAATTAAAATTTGCGTGTACTCAAAGTGTGTAATAAAAGTTGTGACTACTGTTAAGTGAATATTTACGCTGCAGACTGATAAATTAAGTTAAATAAATCTGAAGAAATTCACAATGACGTATTACTTGGTGAAATGGATTTCTTGTTAATTAGAAAAAATTGTCGACTAGTTTTTGACAAATTCTAAAGAACTACCTATTTTGACGTCTTCTATAAATTATGCCTGACAGAATTTAAAAACTTTGGAACTACCAATGTTTAGAAAAAACTTGCACTTATACCGATTAATTTCATAAATATATGTTGGTCATAATTTCGGAAGGACAGTAAACTACGCAGTTTTTTAATTTTTTCAAAAACCAGTCGACAAATTTTTATCAAACTAACAAAAAAAACATTTCACCATATACTCATCAGCGTGAATTTTTCCAGATTATTTGAACTTGTGGTTTTTGTTTGCTTTGCGGTGCGAATATTTAGCTTAAGGTAAGTGTTATTTTGTGTGGTTGTCCGTGCCGCCTTTTAGATTTTGTGAAAACAAATTTGTCGCTTTTTAACATATTTGTGTGATAACCGTCAAATTAGATTTGTTTGGTTATGTATAAATTTGCGATTAATTACTTTCGTGACTTCTACGTTTATTTCTATTTCTAATTGGTACGTTATTCTTTATAGTTATTTAAATTTATAGAATTTCAATGTAGATTTCAAAAATTCATAGGGATTAGTGTCATGACGATACAAACTACGGTTGACAAACATATTTTGTTGAATTCACACAGATTATTGTGCGGAATGAGTCGTTCGATGCAATAACTTCAAAATATTGGTTTTTGACGGAATTTTGGACTTACTGAATCTTGTATTTAGACACTCGAATTCGGGGTAGGTTTTATAGATCTGTGACAGCAGTAATTGCAAATACGGTTACGCATCATAGTTCAAAAAAGAATTTGGATTCACTTACTGTGTTTAGATACTAACGCGACACTAACAGGAAGCTGTAGGTTATTTCACGAAAGGTATAATTGAACCAGAATAAAATTTGTTCAGACCAACCAATTCAATGATTACTTTTTTATAAATTCCGCGTGATCTATACTAGCTGTAATCGAAGTAATACTTCGTCGCAGCCTTCAATTTCGAACTTCTAAAATTGTTGTTGGCGGCTCTGATCTTCATTTACATTCGTAGTGAAAATTTATATGTGTTAATGTTACCAACTTTCCTAAATTTAATCTTATATTGCATTTTTATGTTATCCTTCACTAATTGTGTTTTCTTATATATTACATTTTTCCTAATTAATTAATGAATTTTATTTAATATTATTTCAACATAAATGTATTATATACATGATGTTTTTTAACTAATTTTCGGTTTTTCGTTGTCTAGTAATGATTATTGGCCTTTGTATTTAGAATGGATTGTTTTTACTATACATTTTAGTTACTTTTAGCGAAGGGTTACAGACTGGCCTTCCGAATAGTGTGAGAAAGTATGGGAATGAAATTTACGAAGAGGAAAATAGACGAAGTGAATTGTGTTACCGTCAAAGATTCTCAATGGTCTCGACCCGGCATCGCTACTGTTTGTGAGTATTGAGAGTCTTGCACGCGGACTGTGAAAGAGTGCATTTTTTCAAAATTTTATGATAAATAAGGGAAGTTGTACTTGTTCTTTTGTAACGTTTATACGAACCGATAGAATAACGCGAAACGCGATTTAAAAAGAATTCCTAAAAATTCTACGCATTTTCGCTATATTCTTAAATACGGG
>JAHWXV010525179.1:0-10099 GCA_024586415.1 Phrixothrix hirtus | reverse complement strand
TTTGAAACTTCCGAGTACATAAAAAGTACATATTTTGGAAGAAAGTGGTACATATTTACATAATAAATTACCTATGTATGAGTACGGACGCTGAAATCGGCCCCTACTCTGTTTTAAAACAGTACTAGTACCGTTATGAACTACAATGTGCTTGTTATCGTGATGTTACTATGACAATCATAATATTTTGGGGTATATATGAGAACGTTACAAACAGCATAGCCGGTAAATGAATAAAAACTAAAAATTCGTATTTACCCAAATCTTTTTTCTCATTATTTTTATATGCTTTATGCTTATGCAATTCTATATAAACTTTTATAAATAAAGAGAAAAACGGGTTGGATAAATATGTATGTCTTTTTAATTTAATAAGCATTTCAAACGAACTTGGAAACGTCCTAGAGGCGGCGCTGTAAAGGTTTTATTTTATCATCCGATGTGTTTTCGTCGCGTGATAAAACGAGCGTGTCTTCTCTGCAGTTACATAACTGGCTATTAAGACGCCTTTTCCAGATTTGACCTTGTGCTAGCAATAAAGACGCTGCTAAAAAAGAAAGATCTAGAATAGCAATAAATCAGACCGACTTGCCTACAATCGGCACAATAAGAACGGTATCAATTTCAATGCAATTTTTTAAAGTAAAGTTCTAGTTCTATGTTTTTATATTTTTACTATGAATAATTCTTTGAATGTTATAATAAATACATTTTTAAAAATATAATGTGTATATTATGTAAACACATAAGTACTTACGTATAGTGTACATATATCAATCATCTACTTTTTAAAATAAAATTAATAATTATGTACAACACACGTATGTATGTAATTGAAATAAGATATAAACATTGATGAATCGATTCTAAATGTGCACGAATAAACAAATGCAGTAAATTCCATATAATATTTTTATTTACTTACATGCATACATATACAGTGAGTCACTCAAAATAGTACTTCCCGTATTTTAAACTATTTGCTGTAAGAATATGTTTAACTAAAGGAAATAAACAAAATAGTATCATAAAGCATGTTGGATGTACCTTTAATTTCATCTCGTACTTAGACGAACTTTATTTTAAATTAACAAATTATACAAAAACAAAAAACTTGTAAGAAAGCATCCGTCAATTAAAATCGTTCAGTTATACAGGGTATTCCTAAATATCATGTCCAAATTAAAGACTATTCCTCAGATTATTGTGTGACTTAAAATTTCTATGAACATTTATCCTAGGCCGTTTTATTTTCAAGATACAGGGTGTTAAAGTTTTTTTAGAAATGGAGTTACTTTTTTGATATTTTAAAAACTCTTTGGCTGATCTCGGTCAAATTTTGCAGGTTTATTTATAGTAATAAGGAGCTTGTTTAAACGTAAAATGATTAAAATGAATTGTTCAGGTGGCGTGTCGGAGGGTAACCAATAGATATCTATAGGAAAAAACATTATATCCCAATGACTTCTTATAATTTTTTCCTTAAATTAAACAGTAAGAAATACAACTTTCTTACCCCTTGACATTTTTTCGTAAACCGCTTCGTTTTTGAAAAAAAAATATAAAGACTGTTTCAGTGCGTATGCCTGGACAACATGAATATTATCAAAATGCTTATTACGTTCAAGGTACAGATCGCCAAATTAAGTATTTCATCGTTGTTGTTTGTCAACAGTATTTATGTGAATTGTAAAATTTAAATTTGCATATAATAAACATTTTGATAATTTTCATGATCCAGAGATACGTACTGAAACGGTTTTTATTTTTGTTTTCGTAAACCAAGCGACTTATGAAAAAAGGGTAAGAGGTGAGAAAGTTTTATTTTGAATTGCTTAATCGAAAAAGAAACAAACTTATGAGAAGCCAGTGGCGTATAATATTTTTGCCCATAGACACCAACTTGTTTGCCCTCTGAAACGCCACTAGAACAATTAATTTTAATCATTTTACATTCAAAGAAGTTCCTTATTACTATAGCCAAACCTATAAAATTTCATCAAAATCGACGAAAGATTTTTTAAGATATTAAACAAAACTCTATTATTAAAAAAATTTGACACCCTGTAACTCGAAAACAAAGCAACCTAAAACACATGTACATATGGACTTTAAGTCATACAATAAGCCGAGGAATAACCTCCTTCAATTTGGACATGACATTTAGGAATACCCTTTATAACAGTATATTATATACAAAGGGTCTAAAGTACCTCTTTTAATTCCGAGGGATTAAAAACACTACTTTCTCTTTCGCGATTAAAAGAGACACTTTAGTCCCTTGGCATATACTATTAATTGGTTAATTTTTGTTATTGATATGGACTTACTTTGTTTATGTGGGATTTAAAGTATTTTTGCATGTTCGTGATTAAAACACAACCTTTAGTCACTTGTTTTTGTAACTAAAAGTGTCACTTTTAATCTCAAGGAATAAAATTTTACTTTAGTCCCAAGGTGGATAAAGTAAATTTAATCCCGCTTACTATGGGAATAATAAAAATTATTCAATTAAAATTACATATTGCTGAAAGCCCTTCTATGGTGCTTCGTAAATAAAATTTAAATAGCATTTGCCATGAAGCATACATTAATAAATTGAATGATCTGTCAATTTGAAAGTGAGGCAATTTTACTTTCTTCGATGTTTTTGATTTCAAATTTGTCGAAAGTGCAAAAAGTGATGTATATATCTCGGGACTAAAAGTGCTTTTTAATCTCTCAAGAGATTAATTCTCTCGCTGTCGCTCGGGAAATAACTTTTCTCTCTCGACATTAAAAGAAGCGGCTTAATCTCTTGGTATATAATATACCAATTGCCTACGAGACTAAAATAAAATTTTAATCCTTTGAGAACAAAGGTGTAGCTTTAGTCATGGAAACAATTGACTAACTGTGGCGTTTTAGTCCCGAAAGTACAAAAAACCATTTAAAATTATAAATATTATTTAAAAAACCTTCATTTAGTATTTTGTAGGAGAACCACATGGGAATTTAGCAGCCTACAGTCGCCGCGGCATAAATTTGACAAAATTAGCGTAAAGATCTGGAGATATTTTGGGCAATTCTTTCTGTAAATCATTTAGAAAGTCTTCTTTATGTGAATATGATGTTTTCAGATACATTGTAAGATATTGCTGCGCATTTACATCTTATTCCGTATAACTTTCTAAGCATAAAATTAATCTGAAAACAAAAAAGTGACAATGCAACAAAATCCTACCTAACCCTCAATTGAACCTCTTTAGAAGCACTTTTATGGACGAGATTTCTTATTGAGAATTCATCACGCAGTGTTAAAATGGCTACTACAGTTTCAGAATTCAGAAGGGCAAATACCAAAATGGATTGAACGACTACAAAAGTATGAATTTGAACTGGAGCATCGTTCTGGAAGAAATTATTAAAACGCTGATTCTTTATCAAGACGGCCTTGCCTAAAGGATTTCAAACACTATTCTCGGTTGGAGTTATTAGTCGAAGCGTATTACAGTAATCAACGATGACTGGAGACCGGATAATGTCAGACAGAAGCAGAAAAGCGGCCCAGATTTGAAGTTGTTAGTAAAACGGAAGAATGAAGGTCAAAGCCCAGGTTGGAAGAAAGTGGCCCCATTTAATCCCGTTGTTGAAGTTATTGGTATCAATGGGATTTCTTGCAAGTTCGGAATGACATTTGAAAATAGACCTAGAAAATGATGATAGAAATAACAGACGAATGTGATTGGTGGATCCGAAAGTCAGTGTAGTCGAAGTTTTGCGAGAACTTCATGATGGTCGATCAGGAAGGCATATAGGAGTAAATAAAATACTGGAAAAGGTCCAAGAACGATTTTATGGATAAACTATAGGGATAACATTAGGAAGCGGTACCGAAAATATGTAATATGCGCTTCTGGAAAGGGTACTCTGGATAAGCAAAAACAACTGTGAGTCAATACAATGTGAGTAGCCCAATTCAGAGAGTAGTAATTGATATAGCGGACCTGTTTTCAGAAATAGAAGCAAGAAGCAAGCACAGTCTAGTTCGAACTGATTATTTTAGTAAATGGACCCAAACATCCACTTCATCAAATCAAGGGGCAGCTACAATGACCGAGACCTTGGTGAAAGAACTGTTTGGCTGTTTCGGAACTCCTTTAAAATTACATTCAGACCAAGGAAAAAAATTTGAGTGAGCCTTATACAAAAGTTTCTACCTACTGTTGAAACTACATCAGACCAGAACAATTGCTCTTCAACCACAGTGAATTGAACAATGGGAAAATATTTATCAAAAGTTATTTCAGACTATGAATGAGATTGGGGCCAGTACCTACAATTATTTCCATGACATATCGGTCAGCTGCAAACGAGACAACATGCGAGATTTCAGCACTTATACTCATAGCGCTTTTACATAGTAAGTTTATTTCTGAACCGAAAAAATTCGTATCGATACATATTTATGAAACTGTTATTTAGTGTACCGGTATTTGATTCTTCGATAGCTTTATTTTAAGGGTAAATTTTTAAGTAATTCAAATTTCCTACACTGACGCACTAAATAATTATATTTTAAATATAATTTTAGAATTTCCTTTAATCGGATAAAAATTAAACAAGTTATGAATTTATTAAACTTAAACTCTGGGAAACGCCTCTTAAAAAACCAATAAAGAAAAATTCGTAGTGCTGTAAGTTCGAACAGAATCATAAAATCACAGTTTCCATTAAAGCGAATTCCAAAGTTTTGATATAAAAAGATTAACACTTAAACGGTGAAAAATCTAATGGACGATAAAGGAAGTAAAATAAAAACTTAATATTAAATAAAAATTCCCGATCGGTCTAATCAAAATACAAGGAAGGGTTCCATAGAAACCAACAAAAGTTGTAAAAAGAAAAATCACTGTTCGGGGCGTCTTTTCCATTGTGCTTAATAATTTAGCAAATCATCTACAAGGTAGTGTACATATTAGTGAAGTATAAGTGCTACAAAATAGTCCAGCAAATAATCGAAACTGACCATGATCAAATATCACGCTTTACCAAGACGGCCTTGCGCAGAAGATTGCAAACAAAAGTTAAAAAAGCTCTTGTCAAGCGTACTACTATTATCAAAAAATTCAAATCGGATAATGTCTAGCAGGATCAAGAAAGCGACCCAGATTTGAAGTTCTTAGTAAAACGAAAGGATAAAGGTCAATGACCAGATTGGGAGGAAATTACACCATTTAATCCTGTTCTTAAAGAACAATGGTCTCAATGGGAAAGGTCCGTGAACGATTTTATTAGATAAACAACCACGATGTTGTTAAGGAGTGATACTGAAAATGTGTAATATGCGCTTCTATGAAGGATCCCCTGGAGAAGCGAAAACACACATGAGACAATATAATGTGGATATCCATTTGAAAGAACAGCAATTGATATAGCCCGTCCATTTCCGGAACCAAGTAGGAAATAAATACATCCTAATTGCAATGAACTATTTTGATAAATGGACCGAGGCATACGCTTTATCAAATCAAGAGACAATTACAGTGACCGATACCTCGGTGACAGAATTCTTTAGCCGATTCGGATCTCCACTGGAATTGCATTCAAACCAAGGACGAAATTTTGAATCAGCTTTATTCCAAAGTCTGTTGAAAATACATAGGACGAGAAGAACTGATCTTTATCCACAGTTAAATGCATAAATCGAACGATGGAAAAATGTTTATCAAAAGTGGTCTCATCAATGAAATTGGGATCAGTAGTTGATGGCATATCGTGTAGCTGTAAACAAGAGGACTGGAGAAACTTCAGATAGGGTGTTATATCGGCGTGAAATACCTTTGATAACATTAGCAGCAGTTTCGAAAAAAAGGAAGTATCTCTATCATTATACTTGGGCCAAAACAGATTTTACTTACAATCGGATTCTTGTTGACACTGTATTCAAATCACCGCAAATTCTTAACTCCTTTAAAATATTTTCAAAAGTACTTTCATCAATCCACGTTTAACTGCTTAGATGAACAAATAAATTCATGTTCTATTTTGACAACTGGTTCTTCAGTCACACCACCGCTAATGAAATTAAAAACTTTATTGGTATTGAAATAGTAATGGGAACTGTAGAAATGCCTTCATTGGAAGACTATTGGGCTATGCAAACGAGGTGCTCTAGAATAATTGAAGTAATGCCCGTAGAACTATTTAAAAAACTGCATCGACTTATACATTTTCAGAATGATAATTGTGATGCAAATGGAGATCCACTATTTAAAATACGGCCAGTTCTGGAAAAAGTCAGACAAAATTGTTTTCGGATTGAACATAAGAATTTATTTTTCATAGACGAAATGATGGTGGCATACAAGGATACCAAAGCTGGAAGTCTTAGGCAGTATATGCCTAAAAAGCCGAAGAAGTGGAGATTCAAGATGTTTGTTAGGGCTGTAGTATTCTGGAATTGTATATGACCTTCTGCTATACATGGGAACTAAAACTTTCACCAATATACATTTTACAAATACATATGATTATTTCGGTTAAGGAGGAAAGGTGGTATTAGCGTTTTGTCTTTCTAAAGAATGAACATGGTATATCGGGTTTAGGAATAACACGAAATAAGCGCCCAAAAAACTATATTTTAGAAAATGACAAAGTTCTTTTAAAAGGGGCAGTGGGAGCTTTGATTACAAAGCTGACAGTATAAATGGAATTACTGTTGTCAAGTGGTCTGCTTTATATTGGCCAGTCCTTGTGTCTAACCCTACTCTTTTTGTAAAAAGATGTGTGAAAGAAGAAAGGAAAAAAACAAAATTTTGAATGCCCTCAAGTTATCAGACAATACAATCACCATATGAGGAGAGTGGACCTGCTTGTTACGCTTATTGCGTTGTATGAGTTGCCTTTCTAATCGCAAAAATGGTTTTTGCGAATATTTGCCCATTAGTTGGCATCGTAATCAATAATTTTTAGTTGCTTTATCGAAAGGACATGGAATCTTCAGGTTATCCGAAATATGATAATTTAAAGGCATTTCGTACAAATCTGGCTATTGTGCTGATAAAAGATGACAAACAAGTAAAACACAATAGATTTAATTTTATAGATGACCAACTCCCTAAAAGGATTTGAGCATGTGTAGCATATGAAACAATGTATTTTTATATACATACGCAAGTAAAAATTTTTTGTTTTTTGCAGTTCTAGTTTTTTAATGTATTTCAATAAATAGGTGTTTTAGTTTTAAATAAGGAACTGCTCGTTTAATTTAACAAAATGTAAGTATCATTTGATGTAGTTACAAGAATGCTTAAACCATAAAGCATCCGTTTTTAATTTCCTTTTATATCACATAATATTTACACCCCGTATAACGGCTATATCATATTTCAAATAAAAATAACAAATCGTACATTGGAAATATGATCGTATATAAAATTATGGATTAAAATATATTTAGTATTAGAAATCGCCACTGATTTTAGCAGCGGTACTGGATAGTAAGTTATTTCTGAATTGAAAAAATTCGTATCTCCTTTATTTATGGGTACTTTTAGCTGAAATTTTAAATATAGATATTATGAAATTGTTATCTAGAGCACCATTATTTGATTCTTCGATAGTTTTATTTTAAGGGTAAATTTTTAAGCGACTCCAATTTCCTATACTGGCGCACTAGATAATTATATTTTAAATACAATTTTCAAATTTCAGCTTAATCAGATGAAAAATAAAAAATTTATGAATTTTTTAAACTTAAACTCTGGGAAAGGTCTCTTAAACGCATTTACTGATGATGATTTCTTAAAAACGTTCTCCGATTTTTAAACATCTATTAAGTCAATAAAAAAACGTCTTTTGCAAGCAATACCAGTATTTTATGATTTTGACGAGGCGTCATTTCCTTACCGCAACGGTAACCGTTTCTTCATAAAATACTCGGACTTAAAATGATGCGGAAATAAAGTACAATAATAATAACTATACAAATTTTACAGTGCACTAATCTTACTATAATTACAGTCCTCTGATAATTTTAAGTATATTTAAATATTGTAAGTCGAAAGAAATTTAAAAAATTAGAAAATATGTTTAGAAATCACGACAAGTGAATTTCGTTAAAAGAAAAAACATTTCTTAACTAACCATTGCAAGTTATTATGTTCTAACAAATTGTCATTAAAAAATTCGAAACGATAAAAATGTATTGAACATCATCAATACCAGAAAATTTTTTGAGCATATACGTCAATAAAGTATGTAGGAAAAAATAAACCTAATGTTTTATAATCTACATCTTGAGCAATAAAAACGTTCTTACCTAAATTTACAAACATCGTTTTGAGATTTTAACAACGATATTTGACACGATGCAGTGCCATCGAAGTAGTTAGGATAACCTTGGTTAACAAAATATGTACCATTTTCACGAACTGTGGCTCCACATGTAACTAGAACTAAAATAGCATTATCACCGATAATTTTGGGATAAATGAGTAATGTCTTACAAACACAGCAAGATCCATATCCTTCGGCACATGCACCATTCGGTGTGCCACCTCTCGTTTTACAATCAGCTGCTGTTAAACAGGTACCATTTTCACCTGTTGCACTAGCGCACACTTGATTATTGAAATTCACTACAGTGAAAAGCGATAGAACTAAAATTAAACTTAATGAATATGTTAATTTCCTAGGAAGTAATCGTGACTGAAAATAAACTAAACAACTTACACCGGCTTTGTCGATTATTTGTTGAAGTAACATCTTTGAGAGCCTTTTGAAACCAATTTTGTTCACCGAACAACCAGTTGCGACTTTTAGTTGACTGATGTCTGTCTCTGCTTCTAGATAAATCGTCGTATACTTCACTATTTGTAAATGTAGCACAAATTAATCCAAACACAAGTCCTAACGACACTTCCATTTATTAAGTAATATTAAAGTAAGTAAGAAATATTAAAATATCAAAGTAGCTTAATAAACTTTAACTAAATAGGGACACCTTTTAGATAATTGAAAAGGAACGGTATCCTAACAACAGAGTTTCATGCTAAACATTAAATCTCGCATGTTAATGTCGATCCTTTATAACCTCGATGTCACACACTAGTTTTAGTCTGTTGGTGCTTAACGAGCTGGAAATTCATTATTTCATAGGTGTACGCTTCACTTTTAAGTAAAAGTTTACAATATGCCATGAAATACTTTTAAATACAATAAATGAATTAGTTCGAGAAGACTGTTTTAATTGCACCACGTCAAGTAAATGGGAACATAATTTCTACTTATTCTTAAGTCTGTCATAAAATTAGAGATCATACATTGGCATAAGTTTCTATTTAAAAATCGATAATAAAAAGTAAATTAAAAAACGGTATTCATAACAGAATCAAGTTTTTCACTAAAATATTCAAAAATAAAATTATAGTAGCAGCCACGCTGTGTTTAATAAGAAAAACGATTAAGTGTATTTAAAGGTTAAAATAATAATTAGCCCTAATTGATGTTAATAACAGAAAGGTCTACATCTCACTCTAAGGATTAAAGTTTCAGTAAAGGCAAGGACCCTGGAAAGTTATCCTAAACATCTTAATTATCAAATTACTAACCACTAAGGTAAATGGAAGGGTTAATTGATAAAGTAGCACTCAAATTCATTAATATTTACATTTCCCAATGCCAATCGATTCCCTAATAATTGAGATTTTACTCGATCTGTCGTAAAAATGGAATGTTTGCGTTTA
This sequence comes from Phrixothrix hirtus, assembly GCA_024586415.1. Classification (NCBI taxonomy): domain Eukaryota; kingdom Metazoa; phylum Arthropoda; class Insecta; order Coleoptera; family Phengodidae; genus Phrixothrix; species Phrixothrix hirtus. Next base: position 371 of record JAHWXV010525179.1, on the reverse strand, counting down.
AATTTATGATAGTTTTAACATTTATAACGTTAGACATCCGGTACAAGGAGATCCTGCACAGACCTGATAAAACAAAGTTCTCAATTGTTGTAAACAAAATATAAAATGTCTAAAAATATAACACTAATGTAAAATAAGTTATTCTGTGCAGAAATGTTTATAAATTGGCGATACAGGAATCGCACTTTTCAAAGCTCAGAATTTTTTAATTGAGTTGGATTATAAAACAATCTACCACATAGAATATCGCAAATGAAAGTATACTTATTGTCAGTGGCGGCTCGTGAGTTCTAAAAGAGGGTGAGCACAAGTAAAATCTTACCTATTTTTTGTACATAAAATCCATTCTCCTATTTTTCAAGCCGGAAAAG
>JAHWXV010525174.1:0-10508 GCA_024586415.1 Phrixothrix hirtus | reverse complement strand
AAACGAATTAGTACAATTTTAAAAATGACAAAAATATTTTGTTTTATGAAAACATTGAAATGATGTTACTATATAATTTTTAATTACTAAATAGGTGGTTACATTATCACTGAGTCTAAGATAAAAAATGAAATTTAAGTTTTAAATTTAATAAACTTGAAAAAATCATTATAAAAGACGCTAACTAGGGTAACTCAGCCTTATTATTTATACAATCACTAGAACTTTTAATAGCAAGTGTTTCCAGAAATATTCTTTTTGTAAAATTAGATCCTTTATAAATAATTTCAACTAAATCAAGATTGCACGCGTGTTTGGTGGTGTATATATGTTTTGATAATGCACAACCTTGTGGTTTTTAATAAAAATCCGACCTAGGTTGAATCAGGCGCTCTTTAAGTATCTGTTTTATCTGACCCAAGTAGTGACGACAACAAGTATTACACGTTATGCGGTTCACAACATTGCTATTTAATAATTTTGGAGTAGTATCTTTAATATTACTAAAAATTCTTTTTAAGGGGAACATACACACAAATAAATGTACATAGCTGATGCAAGTGCAACAAATTAGATCTAAAAAGGAATCGTTAGAAAGTCATCGTATTGATTTTTGATTTCTCAAATCAAGGAAATTAAATCAAACAATCCTCTGAAAATTGAATGCTTTATTTGCTACCAGGTAAAATTTCGGTAGTAATACAGAGAAAATAAAAATTAATTAAAAAGGAAATCTTCCTACTTAATGCGTTTTTGGCAAATTCGTGCAAAATTGCGTATTTTTCAATTAAATAACCATAGTAAAAAATTCTAAACTGCATTTCAGACCCTTATAGTTGTATAGCAAATTTCACAATAATTTAAAGTAGTGCAATTGGAAAATTACTGGAAAAATATTAATAAGTAATACCAAAATTAGATAAACACTACTGTTTAGCAAAGAGGGACTTGAAGAAAAGTGATTTTAAAGACTGCAATGAATAATATTTTACTATAATTCTAACAAGTTTAATTTCTAGATGCATATACAGGGTAACCCAAATCAGCCTCTCTATTTTCAAAGGTGAATAAATAAAAAAAGGTTAGAGGGACACATACATATTTGACATAAATATACAACAGTGCAAGTTTTATTTCACTTTGTTTTAAAGAAATTGCCGATCAAGTAACGTGTCTCATTTGCTGCACTGCTGTCGGCATACTCTGAAGTTTTGAGTTATACTCTGGACACGTGTCAAGGTATATGGAACATTTCTGTGCATATTGCTTTTATCAGGGCTTACATGTTCTTGGGACGATGTTTAAAAACTTTCGCTTTTAAGTACCCCACAGAAAAAAAAGTCACACGATATTAAATAAAGCATTCATATACTCTCAAACGACTTTGCCTATCAGATTCAGAATTTCTTGTACAATAACCATTTTGTATGAGTAAAAATGAAGGGTAACCGCAAATTTGCGAGAAAAACGTTTTGGAGACTGAAATATAGGCCGTCTAACTACATTGTTGTTTTAAGAGTGTTTTAGTATAACGCGGCCTTCCTCCCTCCTTGTTCACAACAGCACCACTTTCTCTAAAGTTTGAAACCCATAATACTATAAATTTTCGGCCCGGAACTGAGACACGAGGTGTAATTTGATCATGAGTACGGAAACCACTCCATCGGCGACAACAAAAGCATTGCGACGAAAGTACAGTTCGACGGTAAACGCTCGCTCCGCATGTTACCAACTAAACCTATAGCTACAGGAACTTCCTTCTCTCATGATCAACGCCAACCCCACCATCTTACGACTCCCCTGCTCTTCCCTATCTTACCTTAAGAATATAGAAGGAGATTTATCCCACTCTGTACCATGTCTTTGTATATTATTAATGCTAATTCGTACTATTATCTGCAGATGCGACCAAAAGGTATGATAAAGCGAAAATTTAGTACTAAATTTAAAGTAAGAATTGTTCTTAAGTAATAAAACAAGTACTTAAATTTAATAAATGGATAACGAGCAGCCAAAACTGTCGCACATATTAGTGAACGTTGTAAACAAGATAACATCATAAAAATTAAATAAATGGTAAATTACCCTGTCACGTTTCAAAAAATATGCTTTGGTCCACAGGTTAAATAGAGTAACTTACATTTTCGCAGCAGAGGTAGCTTGTCGCAATAGGTAGGTTCAAAACGGCGAATCGGAGATAGATAGTAATTCTGGGATTCACTCGCAATAGATCAAACTAGGTTATGCTAAAGGAAGAAGCTTATGATTTAAAATGACGCAGTCGGTGAATGTAGATTCAACTTTTTATATGAAATGAACTGTTTACACATTTATTTACGCTGGATTTATGCAGATTACTTCAACGATAAGAATAACATTAGTAAAACCTTTAAAACGTAATTTACTCGAAACAATTAAAAATAATAAATCAAAAGCTCATTCTAAAACAAATTATACATATTTAAAGGTTTATTAATTATGTTAGATGACAAAAGGAGTTCTTTGTGTTGTCGGTATGCAATGTAAATTTTAACGCCATTTTGATAAGAACGGGATAAGTCCCACTATCCGTAGAACGCATTTCCCTTTCTTATCATGACTCTTGGCTCGGATAGTTCAGTATGTCTTTGGAAGCCTTGCACGCAGACAAGGCTCTTTACGTAAGCAATCGTATAATTTCGATAGGGATATGTTGATCTGTTCGTGACCGGTGCCATACGATGAATGAAGATATCACCGGGATATCAAACAGGATTCGCTACCTAGCAACGGGATTGTATTTGACGGTGTCGTTAGTTGTATATACAGCAGCGTTTTTGTTTTCGTTGCCAAATAAACACAATACCTAGGCGCTCTATTTATTCTTTTAGTCGAGATTGGATTACTACTTAGCAACGCATCCAGTCTCGGCTATAAGGTCGTCGGAATTCTGACGGTACGGTGTCTACAGTTCCGGATCGTCAAACGGAGATGGGATTCTAGGCGTCGTGTATTTTAATTTCGATCCTCGAGACACACCCGCTGCATAGCAACACGGTTTGTCTCAAAATCAATCTTCCGGGAAAAAGGGAGAACTACTCTTACGGATAACTGAACTACTTTCGCAGTTCAAGAATACGATGGCCGTTTTAATATTAGAATTTACACAATTCTACGGAAAGCAGTTTACGCACAATTAGCAAAGCGTTCTTAATTTACCAAAATATAGCTTAACCTTACATGTAAAGCTTAATATACTGGTACAGTATATTCTGGTTCAATGTAAGATCTCGCGGTATGACTCAAATCAAAGAACTCCTTTTACACTTTCTTTTCTCGGAGGAAATAGATTTCCGGGAGGTTTTTCCCATGCCTCAGACTGATTTGTTAGCGTCAGTTGTATTGTAGTGCTGCAGGTTGCAGCACCCGAGTATGGGCGTGGAGTTTATGGCTCCGCCTCGAACACTGCGATGATGTTCGGGAGACGGGCTAGGATTTCTTCGACGCCTTCCCCGAAGGTGACGCCGTCTTTGACGGCTTCGAGCACTATGGTGGTTGCTCTCGCTAATTTAGCCATGTCAATTGTATTGTGCAGGGCTTGTCGCAGATCTACGGGTGGAGTAGTTGAGGCCGTTGAACCTTTGACTGCCTCTGCGTCCGAAAAATTTCCGGTGGGTTTGGAACTGGCCGAGACCGGTGTTGCCGCAGGTCTACTTGCTGGTTGCACCCTGTGGGTTGGGTGCTTTGGGCGTCCCCTGTAGTTTGCGGTGTGGTCATCACCGCAGTTCGCGCACTTTTATGCACTCGATTGTTTGGTGACCATCCACGCACTTGACGCACTTCGGACCGACTTTGCAGCACCTTTGGGAATGCCCAAACTGCTGGCAACGATGGCATTGTATCACTCCTTTTCTTCCATTTTTCGGAATCTCTACTCTTACTGATAGGTGCATTATCTCCTTCAGGTCGAAGACCTCCTTACCTGAAGGAGATTTCGTGAGTTCCACGAAGTTTAGCGGTATAGGCTCCTTGGTTTTCCTATTCTGCATCCTTTTCACTGACAAGACTGGCAGGCCCTTGTTTGTCAGGTCTTCTTTAATTTGCTCGTCGGAAATAGATTCAGGCAACCCCCTAATTACTAACCTAAGTGGTCTATCTTGAGGTGGTAAATACGTATGATAGGGAAGTTGTCTATCGTCGAATATCTTTACAATTTGCTGGAAGTCTTCTGGCGACTCCGGCTGGATGCGAATGCCCAAGGCGGGGTTGACGGCTGCCTTGAGTTTAATGTTTCTATCTTGCAGTGCCTTAATGATGTTCGCCCCCGGTTTTGCTTCCAAGCACTATGGGGGGGGGGGGCTCGTTGCGCCCTCCTAGTAGTGCTCATACTGGGTTTCTCTTGGGCTTCTGCTTCTACTTTCTTCTCTGGTTCGGTCCCTGTGAGGGCCTCAAATCGGTTTTGTGTAGTCACTTTTGTGGAAAGGCCGGCGTCGTTCCTTCCTGTGGTGAATTTTCGCTTCCTGGACTTAATTGTCTAGAAGCTATCGCCGGTGTCTTCAGAGAAGTATTCCATTTCGTTGTCCAGTAGCTTGATCACTGTGTGCGCCGCCGTGTTGTGCTTAGAATATTCTTCAAGAAGCCTCTCATCTATGTTTCCTACTGCCTCTGGATGGTTTTTGGCAATTTTTATTATGAGATCCGGCAAATCACGTAGGATTACATCGGAAGGTCGATTTTATTTGGTTGGGCTAATGTCGTCAACCCACTCGAGGAAGGCGACGAGCGTCGCGTGTAGCGTCGTCCAGCATAGCCATGACTGCGGACGTTTCGTAAAATATTTTATTGAATTCGCACTATTAATTGACTAGATACTGCAACCGACCCACCGCAGTAATCTGAAGGTACCCAAGTTACAGTATCTAAAAGAATACAAGAACTACCGACGAACACGTATGCATTCGACGAAAACTCAAAGCACACTGTAATCAACTCCCTTTTCATCGCAAATGTTGTCCTTTTATACTGAATTATCAGGTATCGCTCTCTTTTCTACAAACGACATTGATAACCCCGTATTCTGTCTGGCAATAATTGATAAGCAGACAGCGTGATGCGCTTCATTTATCAATTTATCTATGGTTCAATATTGCGCAATTACAATTAATGACTTTACATTAATTAAAACGGTCTTAGATTGCCTCTATATTAATCTTACATCTTAAAAGCAATCTACATTTAATTGGAACGGTTTATCAACGGTTTAAATCTTGCGTTTGATTGTGCAATATGCTGTAATTTTTAAATTCTATTCCTTTACAATTTTTCTGTATTTAAGCAGGTTAACAATAATTTAAAATGATTAAATTTAATATGTCACTCCCGTTTGGTTTGAACGCCCCCTTAAAATCTTTATAAATGTCTTATATATTTAAGCTGCCAAAATTTTAATAGAAAATCGAAAATATGCGCGATTTGCTGCAAATCGATTTTCGCGTGTCACTTTCACTTAACAGTTTCCCTGGGAAATATTACATCCCTTAATTAATGGCGTGATTGAACTAAAATTTCTATACCTTATTTGAGTAGACCGAAAAATTAAAATTTACGTAATGTGATCTGGATTTCAGATCCAACGTGATTTCCCCGTTTATAAATTACACTATCGTGGAAATTTAAACATAATCCAACCTACACGCTGAAAAAGTGTGACATTAGTATCACCTCTAATAGTTTAGTTAATATTTTTAAATAACTGAATTTACAAACAGCTCCCACATAAATACAATCGTTATTCCACTTGCCTTTGCCGAAGGTAAATCTGATCGCAGGTTGATTAACCTTATCGCAACGACCAAAAATCAATAAGAATACACTAATGGCATAAAACAGAAACAAAGTTACAATTTAAAATTTAAATGTAAAAATGTATCAAATACTACAAAGGATTTTAAAAATGTAAATAGAATTATATAAGGCGTTTTTAATTCAATTAATGCGAATATTTCTAAAATGGAAAGAATTAACGAAAAAATATGTTTCAAGATTTTTATCACTTGACTATCAACAGTTTTTATTGAATTAATGTGAACTACGCTAACGTAACCTTCGTGAATTGGAATGACACGCCCAGGTTCTGCCTTTAGAAGTGCCACAAAACTCTTCGTTATATTCTCTTTCAGTTTCTTCTAAATATTCAATCCATGAAGCGATTTATGTAGTTCTACACAACAGTGTGGCGCCACTATCTTGCTTAAATTATACAACAAAGGTGCCCTCCTTATTAAGTACTAATGGCAATACATACCTTTACCTACCTTTAGCATGTTCGGTTAATTTCTAGCATTGATGATTAAAATTTAGATTAACCCAATAGCTTTATCCCACAGATACCATATCAAACAGTCATAGCCTATCGTGCGTGCTCCTTAAGCTTTTAACGATGAGATTTAAAGAGGGTTTCTATCACTTCAAACATGCTTTTTGCTGATCACTTCACCATGAACGTAGAAGTTAGCTTCTTTGAAAAAGTCTGCTATTACTTCCTAAGCTATGTAACAGATGTATTTTAAAGAGACGCCACGGTTTCAGAAGGCATACGCCACATATTTCTGGGGATTCTTGCAGAACTTGGACGGCATCACATTTGACGTCGCTTTTTCTGTTGGTGTGCACTATGTGGTTTTTTACCTTTCTAAGCTTCGCCAGAAACTTGGTTACATTGTCATAGGGTATTTTACACTCATATATTCGGTTGAATTTTATTGCAACCTTACAATAGCTTCGTTATTCGCTAAGCATAATGATCCCAACCCGTTCTTTCTGACATCCTATATAAAACTATATCAATTAAAAGGAAAACCTTCCACAGTAAGTCAGTTAATATGCAGTAATCTCGTAGAGACGTGTTCGCAATTATCGCATCGCATTATTATAGGAACACGCAAATGTGCTTTTAATTATCCTACACTTACACTTGGGATACACGTACAACTAGAGGGATCTGCCCTTGAATTCGTATGCTCCAACGGTATATACGAATTGGTAAACTGTTCATATAAAATATTTATAACTTTGATCTGCACAATATTAAAGCAAATACTTAAGGCAAAAAGGAGACAGATTCACATACGCTCTTCAGAGCTATGAATTTCAGAATCGAACCGAAGGAAGATTCAACACAGCAGTATCTGCTCGTTCACCGACTCACATCGGTTAATGCATTATATGCGTAATATCGGGCACAATACGTCAGAACTTACGTACGTATAACCAATTCTTAGAACTATTATTAATCTCGCGCTTGCGTTATTATACAGCTAAGGATGTGTGAATGCGTTTATAAGAATTATGTTTTTGAACACTATCTAAAATGTAGTTGTATATTTTAAACCCCATAAGCGAGCTTGGATTATATTGATAACTTGTAACTAACACTACTCCCATGTTTACATCATTGTATAGACAAAATTTAACGTATTACCGTGAATCAATATAGCCATAATGCTCGCCGAGATTGTTTGAATCTTTAAATTAAATAATATTCTTCTGAGCTACAATTACACGCAATTTTTATCAGAATCTATTTTTTTAATATTATAAAAGATCGAAATTATGTTGCCTTGATGCATGTACAGAAAGTTATAGATGAAGTAATAATTTCAATTCAAATTTAAATTTTTCTTCAAATTTATGTACTTAGAATTATAAATATTTTAATGTGCTATTCTATAAAATATTTTATAATTTCTAACAGCATTTTATTTGAGTGATAATCAATTAACAACAAATAAATGGATATCCAGGTATCTGAAAATTTTCAACAACAAATAAAAACACTTAATATTTACTTTTAATTAAGCAACTCAGGTGTAAAATTTCATTGAATTCAAAAGAACTGTTTCAAAGGCACACTTTTTTTATATCTTTACTGAAATAATATTATTGCCCTTTTTAATTTATAAGCACGCTTCTGGAGTATGCTTTAAAAGAAACACTTTATCAATTCATTTTTCTACCTTTACGTTTAAATATACCTCAAAAATAAAAAATTATTAATATTCAGCGATGCGGAGCACTTGATATATTAGTATTACCACAGTTAAAGAAAATTACATGTAAAATATTTCACTGATATCTATAACTGAGCCATATTTTAATTAAATGGAGATATAAGCATGTGAGCATACTTAGAGTTGGCAAAATGTTTCTTAACAATTGGCATAGCGGTCATACCATAAGGGTTAACGGACAAAAACATATGGGTTTAATATTTAAGTAATTTTCCGGAATTTTTTGTCTCTTGAAATTTTTTGATATAATTAGCGAATTCTGCCGAATTGTTGTCAATTTTGGATTATTAGATAGCACTCTACTATTTTAATTGCATGTTTGAAACCTAGGCAAGATTCTACGTATGATACTGAAGCAAAAATAATCCAATTAATTGATTTTACTCGAATTAATTCATAAGGGTCGCTGCCTCCAGAGCAATTGCAATGGTCGACTGCAATTAATTTTATACACGCTTCGCACACTTTCCTTAACCCACTTGACAGTTAAGCAGATATTTCAACCAATGGCGTCATTATATATAGCTTGAAGTTGAATTCTAACCTTTAACAGATTTTAACTTTGGAAAGCTACAGAGAAATTGGAACGTTTGTTTCAGAAAAATCCCTAATATTAAGATCTCATTATCCAAAGTAAAGTGCATTCTGATAATTGAACTTTTATGAATAAGTACTAAATTTAGAATATTTGTTATAAATACACTTTTCCATTAAAAATGCCTTTAATATGAAAAAATAAATAAGGCACCTACATTTTCTAAATTATAAAAAACCAACATATTCATATATTTGTTTGAAAGACTTTCCAACGCTAAAATGACTGTTAAATGTTTAGAGTGCAATTTCACATTACAAATACATAATAACGCCATTCTTACTTATGACATTTATCAATTCCTCTTCTTGAAGGAAGCAACGGTCTCCTACAAACTACAAAATGCACTAAGTTATGTATTTGAGGTTATAAGATGATTATTATGATTTCTTTAGTAATTTATAGCAAACAGTAATAAACGCTATACGTAAGTATGACGTCACTAGTATTTATAACGTGTAATGCACCTTACGGGCAGTCATTGGTTGAAATACCTATCGTATTATAAAATAAAATTTATTGGCTGTGGACCAGTGCATCATATTGGAAACTAAGGCCTTTTTTAATTAATTATCGCGAAACCAAACTAATTTTATTCGTTGTTTTCTTCAATATCGTACGTAGAGTATCCCTAGATTTCAAATCTGTATTTAAAGATTAAAAGTTCATATTAATTTAGCGGGATTAGTTAATTAAATCGAAAAATTTCGAGAAGCAAAAACTATCGAAAAAGTGCCCAAATGTAGAAACCCGTTAGTATTTTGTTCGTAAATTCTTAACAAAAATTCGCTGTACTTGTCCTAAAGAAACATTTGGATGACCCCGTATATTTATATTTACTGTCAGAATCATCGCGTCCTAATTTAATTCCGTTGTAAGAGGGACAGTCAAAAAACTCCTGGAATGGCGGTATTGCGCCATAATGGCAGAATACGATGATACGCTTATCTAATCTTCAAAATAGGAGCTCCGTGATTGCGAAAAGCGTCTCCTTAAAGTGCCAGCTAAAAGTCACCGAAAGCGAAATCCGGCGAATATGGTGGTTGAATAATGACAGAAAAGTTCTTCTCGATGAGGAATTGCTGCATAACAAACGTTGTGATTCAATTACTTATCATAATGCAGAAACCGCTGTCCCTACAACTTATAGGGCCATTTAGTTATAACTGCATTCCGGAATTTCTGCAAAACTTGCATGTAAAACAACCTATAGTGTTCTGTCCAGGCGATACGAACTCAATGTGCCAATTTCAAAGAATGCAAGTATTACTTTTCCTTGGATCTGACAAGGAGTATCTTCTTTGTACGGGGATGCGATGCTGTACACCATTCTGAATGCATTTTAGTTTCTGGCACTCAGGCAGAGTTCATCACCAGTAACAATCGCTTTGATAAGCATAAAGTTCTATAAACGTTTAACAAACATGTTCTACATCATATGACATCTTTCGTAAAAAACTTCATTCTTATACGTCTAATCGCTAAATTATCGTGAAAGATATTAACTTCTTGCTCCAACACCGCAAATTTTTGATATATTTTTAAGTAACACTTCAACTCTGAATACTAAAGGCCTCTCGCTATGTTTGCGACGACCTTTCGGTTAATTATTTGCTTTAAGATGGATAACTCAAGCTCTAACCTTTATGACTTAAGGTCGGCACAAGATAAGTGTATGTTGAACTAATTTATAGTCCATTTGACCTTCAGCTAGCTCACTTTCAGTCGGGGGTTTGTGGGTGGATTCGAACGTGCTCGTACAATAGCATTGTATAGCTACTTTCGAGCGTAGCTGTATATACTACTAATTCTATGTTTTATTTCTGCCTGTATAACTAGGCAAATTCTAGGTTAAATAAACAAAC
>JAHWXV010525171.1:0-13446 GCA_024586415.1 Phrixothrix hirtus | reverse complement strand
GTGGGTACGCACGTGTTATTAGGTGAGTATATAATACTTATAGCGGCGGCTAGCTGTATACCGTGCTGTACAACACAATGTGATTCATTTTGGGTAAAATGCGTGTATGTTATATACGTTTATTTATTATCAATTCTGCGGTTCTACCAAGCAATCCCTAAATAACACAGCATTAACATGGATGAAGTTACTTGAAAGTTATCGTGTAAAGCAGATGCTCGCGCAATTTTGAATCACGTTACCGACACGCGGTTCTTTGAATAAAACGAGTGATATTACACCAGTTGTAATCTGAAGCTGCTGGCATTCTTAAACAAGCAAACTCCATCGATAGCTTAATAAATACAACGTACTGCGTTCAAGAATTTTTGCTCGTAAGAGAATGCCAAGACAATCTGTAAGGAGCCGCCAAAAGAGTATAAAAGAGCAATTATATCGACAGAGAGATCTTCAAAGCAGTACTACGAACGGTTGGATATTTTTGGTATGCTATGTACCATGTAAATATACAATAAATGTAATGTCTTTCAATAATTCTTTTTTTGCAGTTTTTTATACGCAACATAATAACAGTTATACCTTTGCAGCCCTTGAAGAGAGGACACACACGTATAGAACATTTTTTTGTAAAGTAGTCGATATTAGATAATCCCCTGAAGTATATATTGTGATAACTTGTTCGGCTTGATTTGTCCAATTGACCAATGTTGACATACATCAGGAAAGCGAACAATAGCAAATATTATACAGCGAACAGTATGGTACGATATAGATCACACGCGTCCATATATTACTTCAATTAAGCTTTTGTTATGTTGCGTAGAAGAAATTACCAGTGCATTCGTGTAACAAAGGAATTACTGCCCTTCTCCTGTATTTATTACCTAAACCATTTATCTCAGTGATCACTAACGTTGAATTACTTGGAAGTAGAAATACCGTACGCATTACATGACAAGTGTGTACCGAGTACATAATTCTACCGCTTTGGATATTAATATGCAGCCAACTTATAGCAAACCTTTAACACTGACAATATTGGATTTCTCTGGTGCTACATTTATCCTATACATTGTAGAACAGTTGTATAACTAACTTATTGGCCCAGATAGTTGTTTTACGGAGGTGTAACATGCGATCATTTCAATTTCAGTCCCCAGTGGGCTATGAAATTTTTCCGTAGAGCGTAGCTTAGATACACGTACGCCAACCAAAGCCAATACATAACCAGCAAATTATATGTCAACAAATGTAATGGGAAGAACTTTGTTATTAAACTAAAATAGGAAATTTATTTACAATATTTATAATAAATGTACGAAATGATCACCATTGCATTCAACGCATTTGCGAACTCTTCGTTTTAAATTCTCGAAGATGTTCTGTAAAATATAACAAATTCAAACCGTCAATTTGATAGATAATTATTACCGAGAATGGATTAAGCTAAGACATGAATTTTTTCACAGCCCACTGGGAACTAAAATTTAAATGGGCGGATGGTGCTACAATTGAACACAATCAGCTTATATTGTTATATGTATTTGCAACAATCTTATGCATATATAACAATATAAAACAAAGGAATTGCCACGCAGACGATGAAGAAAATCCTTATGATATGTGATTTAACTATAAAATAAAACATTCCATAAGAAGGTAATCATATGGTATTGACTTTGGTAGATAGATAATTTTTAATTGTAACAGAACAAAAAAGAATCCTTTAGAGTTTTCTAACGAAATCGGCTGGTATGCGTTCAAAAAGTGTATAAAGGAGACAATGTCATATATCCTAAAAACCCAAGAGAAATTAAGGCAGATTATATTTATTATTGGAATACGGTTCAGTTCATTTTAAACACCGATATACATGTAATCCTAATTTTCAACTATTAATGAAACTATTCCTTCATGTACCATTGTATCTTCCCATTTATGTTAATCGTTTAGTAATTTATGACAAACTATAACTATTAAAACAAGTATAGCCCTTAAAATAAACTAAATTGCCGCTTAATACACAGGCAGTAGTTAAACTAGAGTAATTAATACATTATTCAAATTGTTGAGCTTTACAACTTGGTTTATGGAAGCTTGTTTAATTCAATACAGATGCATTCGGATTATAAAAAAAATAAATTCCCTTTGCTTCTTGCATACTGCAATTGTGACGTAATCGTGGCCAGACACAGAAATCATCCAAGGTAACAATTCTAGTATTTATTATTGGCCATCTTAAAACTTTACAAAGAAAGTTCATTGCAGGAATATTTGATGAAACTTTTTCCGTGCCTTTCATTCATTATTAATTAGCGATATAAGAATATATTTTAGTAACTACCACTTCATTCATCATCCTAATTTATCTAAAGATTAGTCAAAATTTTAACACCTGCAAGTTTAGATGAACCATTTTAATTTCAACGCTTTTCTAAAATTAATAAGTGTTATTATTATATCTCTTCAACAAATTATAACATACAAGAACCGAAAATGTAATTAAATAAATTAGTTGCATAAGTACCTAATCGTGTGAGCAACAATATTGTGAGATACATAATAAATAGCTGTTAAAAGTCAAAGGTCGTTATATAGGGCAAAATAAATTTGAAAAGAGTTCAAAAGATGTAATTATATCACATCCAATATTTCATTTTTTTATCACTTTAAAACCCAGTTACTTATTTATTTATAAGATGTATCTAATGTTCAGTTCTGGAAAGAAATCGTACAAGAATTATTCAGGAAATTTATCTAGTCAACACAATTAACAAGCTGTTCTAATACACGAATCGCACGGTAGCGTGGCTTCAATACTTTCAACAATATGTGTGAATAATTCTTCGTATAAATCTTTATTAAACGCAAGGACAAATATATTCTTCGCAAATATTTCCGAGAAAACTTAAATTAAAAAATATATCAATATTAATATAAAAGTCGTAAAGATTTCTTCGACACAATGCGTTTCATTTGAAATTTAGATAAATACAATTACTGCAAGAGTGAAAAGCTCTACAAATTCAATCATAACAAATGAACAAAAATCGGATAACCTAACAACATTGTAGGTGAGCGAGCAAAGGCTTGCATTTTCAAACAACGCGCCACAGCTATTCGTGTATTCTGGTTTTACCCTTGTTTGGCATCATCAGCGTGAGGTAGGGCCGGCACGCGTACCTACTATCTTGTTAGATTGTCCATTAAGATTACATTTGTAGCTCTTTTTAATTGTACAGTAATTTTATTTATTTAAAATTCATATTACCCATGTTGTACGAGGGCGGCCTGATTAGTGAGGTAATTAACATAGAAATGGCGCCATAATCTACGCATGCGTATTTTATGTTATAAAATGTTATAAAACATCTGTCAAAGTTTCAGCCAAATACGTTGCGTCCTTTGTCCCTTACAGTTATTTAAAGTAACCGTGTTCCGTTCTTTTGTCAATATGTACAAAAGACAATTTCGTGCTGTGATTAAACACTTCCATATCGCCGGGAAAAAACTCAAGGAAATTAAAGAAGAGTTGGATAATGTTCACGGCGAATTTGGCTCATTATTTAAGAGAGTTTGTTTCTGGATGAATGAATTTAAACGTGGTTGTACGAGTACCGAAAACAAAAAAAGATCAGGACGCCTGACGGAAATGACCACCAAAGTTCATGATCTTGTTTTAAATAATCGTCCATTAAAGGTGCATGTGGTAGCAGACGTTATAGCTATCCTTAAATAACGTGTTGTGATATCTTACATGAATATTTGGGTATGTAAGAGCTGTCAACAAGAAGGGTGCCGCGTCTGCTAACTGTGGACCAGAAACGAATGCGCGTAACAGCTTCTGAGAACTGTTTTACATCTTTTAAGCATAATACCGTATAATTTTTGCGTCAATTTATTATTTTTTATACCCACAAAACAAAAATTCAATCCAAACAATGGGTAGAAGCCGGCTACAGTGCACTGAAGAAATCAAAAGCGGTTCAACCAGCTAATAAGGTTTTGGCCACCGTATTTTGGAATACTCGTGGAGTTATCTTTATAGATTATCTGCAAAAGGGTCAAACTATGACAAGCGGGTACTACTCGTCGTTATTGGACCAGCTTATTGAAAAATTAAAAGAAAACGACTGCATTTAGCAAGAAAGAAGGTGTTGTTTCATCATGACAATGCACCAGCTCATTCATCGAAAATTGTCACCGCAAAATTAGTTAAACTACGATTCGAAGTACTTCGGCATGCAATTTACAGACCAGATTTAGCCCATTCTGGCTTTTTCTTGTTTAAAAACTTGAAAAAACGGTTAGGTGGAAATAAATTTTCATCTAATGAGGAAGTGGTTGTAGAAACAAGTGAATATTTCGAGGCGTTTGATTCGTCCTATTATAATGAAGGCATTAAACGACGTGAACGTTGTTAGAACAAGTGCATCGAAAAGTAAATGTAAAAAACTTGAATAAAGTACCTTCCTTTGTACTACTTACCTTAGTTTTCAGAACACCCTCGTATATCAGAAATCTTTATCAGTTTTACATTTATATCAATCGCACATTCATAGATAACTCTGCTATTTTATATGATATCGTTGTTAGTATATTTTATAAAGTGTTAATTAGAACATATACAGTAAAGTAGCGAATGCACTGGATTAATGTGGATTGAGTCGTCGGTTCAAATCCCAAGCACAGAAGTTTTTTTAAATCAAAATGTAATTTTTTGCGTTTATATTTACTTATTTTATACTAAATACGCACGCTTTATTTTTTTAATTAAACATGGGGTTACATAATTACTTAAAAACAAACTATAGTTTTATCATTTTAGTACGTACAGGTTTATTGGAATAATTTACCCTTTTCTTCAGTTAAATCGGTTCACTCAAAATACAGGGGTAAATTTAGAAAGATACATGATTGACAGCCATATTTTAAAATTAAAATCAAAGAATTCATGCAATATCAAGAACTTAAATAGGTTAAGGCATTTTAGTATAACACCTTAAGCATCTCTACTAATAATAAAAAATCTGTATTGTTAACGGTCAAATCACAAAAGTTATGAGAACAAAGTTAAATTTAAAAATAAACAAATTTATAATAATTCTTGAAAGTGACTACCGTCAACTGTAATAGAAGCTTCTATCCTCCGGCACATTGATTGGAGAACGCATCTCAAAATAGTGAGGGACTTTTAAATTATTTGCAAAGATGCCGGAGTGCGTCAATTGCCAAAGAACTCCACACAAGAACCTATAAATATTACATTCTACTTTTCAAAGCTATTGCTTTTACGAAACAAATCTATGACATAAAAAAGTGCCTTTGGCCTGCATTTTCAAGACCTACTTTGAACAATTGAATTCCTACCAAACAAACCATTTTAATATATAACCAAATAAGCGTTTCCACTTTAAACCCCTATTTTCAAGAAAGATAACTGAAAACATAATCATTAGCAACTGCAATATTAATAGAAAACGTTTGCCAAGCATAATTATTCCAACTTTTTAGATTTGTGAAAAAATAAATTATTTATTTGAAACTACCTCGTTGGGTAGGGCGCAACCTCGAAGGGAGGTATTTCAGGATAAAGGCTTATTTAAAATCCCTCCTTAATTTTCGTTAAGAATTGACAACTGGAATTCTGCATATACATTAAGAACCACCCTGTATTGATTAACCTAAGAATTCCTGTAAGATTACTTTTTCCGAAACTGTACATGCAGCTATTTCCGTTCTATATAGCAACTTTCTATGATGTATAAATTTGTCAAGTAATTCTTCTGTTCTGTTAGACCAAGCAATAGCCTGCTATAGTATATTGCGATAGAAGATCGGTAAATCTCTATAACAGACCAAAAAAGGTTAGAAGAACGAAACCCGAAAGGTCGAGTTTTGCATATTTTCAAATCCTGTTGTATTAAGGCGTTTAACGATCATGTGTCGTATATTGTTTTTTGCGTTAACAACAACTATCGACCAATTACCACAATTTGCTAGCAAATCTTTACTCCGTTTTATGACACTATGACATATCGTGCTTGGTTGAATTATAAACGTGGCGTTATAATGACAATCACAAGGGTTCTAGAAATAAATCAAAGCGCGTCAATCAACAGGTCAGTATCAAAGAATAGTATATTACGATACAAGATTGGTAAGTTCTTTATAGCAAGTCCAGAAAAGATTAGAAAGCGAGTCACGAGTGGTCAAATTTTGCTAATTTTCGAGACGTTGTCAAGGCGCTTAATATCGTACACTATTCTTTGCGCAAACGGCAACTGTCGACTAATTATAACAATTTGATGTCAAACCTTTATTCCACTTCATAATAGTATTAATACCGTTATGAACCATGCCGTGCTTGTTGTGAAGCAAAACTGTGGCGTTACCATGACAAACCCAACGGTTCGGGAAATATAACAAAACTTAACAATTAACATAGGCGGTAAATGTATAAAAATAGGTTGGTAGCGCAAAAGATATAATGACAGTTGATTCACTAGTATACAGTAGTGGTTGCAAATTATTTTAATTCGTTGTACAATAACGTACCTTGTTAACATAAATGTTTCCACTATTTTTAAGGGTGTGTATTTATTCGTTAGTTTGATAGTCATAAAGAATTGCAAAGTCATACATACAAACTAAATTTTTAAGCAGCATAACACAAATTATTCATTCTAACTGTAAGGTTCGGCTGAAAACTGTGATTTAAGCATTTCAATAGCTTTACATTGTAGTACGATTTATGTATAAAGAAAAGAGCAGAACAGAATATATGCATTTTTCAGTAAATTATATTAGTTTATTTCGCATTTGTTATCAGTTTGATTTTCTAATGGATAAATTAGGTAGCTCGTCGAAGGGTTTTTGATCATTTCATTAAGATGCCAAGGCAAATATTGCCGTGGCATTTACCGCCTGCGTTCAAGAATTTCAACTATCTTGTAATATAAACTCCTTCTATGATATCAATGCTGTAACTGGCAAAGTATTTTTATTACCAGAGTCTATAGCTTTGAACAAGAATACAAAAAAGGCAGATCATCTTTATGGATGTCTAAAAACTTTCAAAAACTCAGATTAAACCTATAAGGTGTATATTAAAGCAAATATCCCACTGATATTATATAAAGCAAATGCAAACGCGGTTGATTTCCTACTTTATTTTTCTATATAAAAATTATTATTTCTAAAAAAAATTGTATTCTTTTAGCTTCTGCATAAAAATTCGGCGCGCTAAATTTCGCACAGTTTAGACTTTCTACTTATAGTTCCTTATTCCGATTTGCCGTTGAGAAACAGCACAGTGCCTATAGTGAAAGAAAAATGGAAGTTTTCAGAATATCGGATACACGAGCATCGGTTCTCAAAAAAATCTCCACCGTGTTAGCGCACGTTGTCGTGAAATAGGGTAACTTCTAGGGTAAATTTTAAAAAGAACCGTTTAGTGTAAATGATACTTCGTCGTACTGCTTCGTTATGCCTGTTTCTCTTGCTTCCATAAAACATACACTAAAATAATTCCGTGATAGTTCTGGAGAACTGAAGCTACGAGGTTAATTCGATTCGCTTGAAACTCTATGTATTAGGATAAAATAAGTAAAATTACTGCTTATAGTGCTGTTTTTAATTGCAATTCAGGTACATCATCCACGTTCTATCATTAGCCACGAAGAAGGCAAACGATTTGTCCCGCTCTCCCTTCTATCCGTACAAAGATATCCTATGTGTTTCATAGTAGATAAGATAGACAATTCTGGGACAGCCTCACAGTCACCCTGAAAAGAGTTAATTCGCGGCACACGGTATGGGTTAAATTCGCGGTTTCGCTGCATGACTTATTGTATAATGAATCGCACCTTTAATACAAATTTTGATTAAAATAATTAGCCGATGAATTAATTTAAATAATCAAATATCTGTTTTCATTTATATAGTTTAATTTTATTAAGGAATATTTTTGATAATTATATTTTGATGATTCGAATTTCTACGCGAATGTTTATTTAAAATTCATTATTATGTAATTAATCCGCTAATTAATGCAAAAATCGGAACGCTAATTAAATTTATCTCAAATTCCTTAATTATATAATTAGTCGGATATTAATTTAAAAAATCGGCGCTCTAATTAAATTTATCGCGGCCATTTTCAAACGTGTAATTAATTAATTTAACCAATATCCAGTGGTACATGACAGGCTGTAACACGCATAAACCTATAACGTCGCAGTTTGAGACTATAAAATGCGATGTAAAGAAGTTTCACTTCAGCGGAATAGCGTTGATTAATCATATCCGCATTAGATTATTTAATAAATTGTATTTTTATATTAATAACCGTTGTTTAATCTATGTCCGCGGATAGCACGTAATTCAACTATTTTCATTATTTATTCAGACACTAAATAAACGTAAGAATTTTCTTCCAAAGTATACAAAATAATTCATAAAAATCTCATTCATTCAATGCAATAACTTTACATATTCTCAAAATGTACCTTTTCGATTAAAGTATCACTGCAAGCATTTATTTTGCTAACTGTCCATACATAAATTATCATTATAAATATAAATATTTCGTTAAAAGGACATTTAATTAAATAATCTATTATCCGAACATATATATGCCTTTGTAATAATTATACCTCAATTTTAGCATTCCATTTCCACATAAACTAGCATTTATTTCTAAGACATGTTTCACTAATAATTTGCCAAAGTTGCTAAACACCTTTAAGACAAAGGGGCATTATTATTATGTTAAAGCAAGGATGCCTTTTTCTGATATGTTTTTCAGCATTGAGTTATTCAAACCATTTTAGGATGTTTAGATAATTTGTCATGTTTTAAACTGAACGTTCTTAAACAGGTGAAATTAATTACAGATATCTCGATACTTTAATATATTTAAACTATCTTATACTTTTTAGTTAAGAATGAATAAAAAGTAAAAATAATTTCACAATGTAATCCCTTCCGGACTATTATTAATAATAAATGAAAAAAATCACTTAGAAGTTTTAGTAAATACGCGTGACTTCTTGCTAGAAAAAGTACATAGTTTATATAAAACAAAAATTAATTAATATAGATTCATAAAATACAGTGGCGGATGAAATTTATCAATCAAACTCAAGATTTTATATGAATTGCTATGGAATGTCTAAATCAGATTTACTTACAGGTGAATTAATGTTTAAATTTAAAGACTTCATCATTCATGAAATACATCTAGAATTAGAAAGCGACGATAGATATGTATATAAAACCAACTTACGTATTTAATTTCATATAATATAAGGTGCGTACCGATTTTAATTCATATTCATTGGAACTTTTCAAGTGAACGTTTGCGCACAACCGACAATGAAATTCGTAGTCGTGGGCTTTAAGGCGTGCAAAACCGATTTTATACCTAAAGAGCTCGCAATTTGTAATGCCTTATCAATATCACACTTTATCTTTAAAGCACCTTATCCCATATTCAAGTTGGAACCTGAATTCCAAAAACAGAATAGATGGCTTATGCGAAACTACCATTGCATAGAGTGGTCTTAGCCACTCTATGCAATGGTAGTTTCGCATAAGCCATCTATTCTGTTTTTGGAATTCAGATTCCAAGTTGAATATGGGATAAGGTGCTTTAAAGATAAAGGGATTTATTTCAACATATGTTATCACAAGCATCCTTCAGCAATTATTTCAAGATGGTGATATAACTTTCGTTAAAGGATGCGAAAAGGCTAATTACATAAGAAAAATCGTCTCTCAGCCGGTATTTGAATTCGAAGAACAGCCTGCATTTACTCCAGCTGAACCTTTATGCTTCTATAATGCCAAAACGTAGTGAATTTGTGCTTTATCTAATGTTTATTATTTGCATAATGATAATCTTTATGAAACTGACGTTTTAATTACAATGTACAGCAATTGGGAAACGTCTTCAGTTCAGTTTACGATATTTAAGAACTTCGAATGTATATCTAATCTGCATGTCATGGAATATGCGAAAACTCCATGACAAGTCCTACAATTGTGAAACAATGATTTGTCGAACGTTTGCATCCAGCCGTTCAACAATGTTAAAGATCTGCACAGTATGAACTCCACTACTATTTTCATCATGAGTATTTGTACGACCTTGGCTAAACGTAGGCTCTACCTTCTTTATCTTACTTTTTCACATTACTGTTGCTCAAGAATTTCCCGATTCACCGTGAATTTTGTCACTATCAAGGAACCTAATTTTAAATAGGAACTCAAAACTTATAAAATCTATTTTTCTTTGGTCATCATAGGCCATGATAGAAAAATTTTCGACAACAGATTGGTGACATGTACGATAGTTAACTAATATATCTCTTAAAATTGCTTCGAATTCAAAATCGAATTTAGTGTTTCCAATCGCTTTTCGTTTGTGACTGGCTGTTCCTTCCTCCTCATATAATTTGAACAATTAACCTTCTTTATTATTGCAAAGTTTTATAATGGGTACATTTGTTAGCTTTCAAACCGAATAGAAGGGAGCGGTATTACAAATTTTATAAAGCAATAACATTTGTTGTAATAGAATTTTCACGTTCTCTATTTTTTGCAAAAACCCTATCAATCAAGTATATTTTAGAGGAAAATATGCCTTTCCCAGATAAAGAAATGAAATTATATGTAGTGCGTTAATCTGAAGTTGGCACGTAAAAATTATTACTAAGAGAAATATGGCAAAATAACCATAGCAGTTACAGACATGAGAGTAAAGGTATTTCCCAAGTTCCGGAATCCTAGTCGAAAAGAAAATGAACAAACAAATAAATAGTGAACTTTTTAATCTTGATTGTTTCACTTATATTTCTTTGTATTTTGAAAACTCGTAACTGTAATTTTTCGAATTATATAATTTTTCGGATTATATAATTTTTCGCATTATCTAATTTTTCGTTTTAATAAAGTTTGCCGTTTCTTTAGGTGTTACATCCAATTACGTTTAATTCTAAATGTTAGAGAATTTATCTATACAATAATACGTTGCTTTATCTGTTTAGGGATTTATATATCAGTGCTTATATTTAATGTTAAATTGAGACTATTTCTAAATTGTTAAGACGATAAACCTACAGAGTCTGCTTCCTACAAGTGCCGATCGCTCTAGATAGCTTTTAAAATCCTCAATTAATGTTGCGGCGTATCTAACAATGTTATCTACGACAGATTTAATTTAATTTAATTATTCTTCTGACATTGCTTGTTATACTTTTTTTGTATACCTTATTCTCCTATAACATTTTATAATGCTGCTCCTACGATATTACTTCGACATATACTGAGTGACGCCGCTGAAGCCCTCGAGAATATTTAATCGTTTTCCGTCTGCTCCATAGGAATTTGGCTAATGTGGATCGTTCAAGTTGAACATGTGAGAGAGCAGTACATGATTAGGGTAAGGTACAAAACTTTTGTCTCTTTAATTTGTTCATTCTACAAATTTAATAAATCAATGTGTGTTTAGGTTCATAAAATCTTAGATTAGTCGTGATAAGAATTTATTACCACGTTAGCTGCTCGCTAACGAAAATTTCCGTCAGGCCGGTGTCGTGCGTCGTGCGCGTGATGGATAGCCGCATCATCAACTGTGCTCGATTAAACAAATTAAAGAATATGCGCCGCACGGGATAAAAAAATTTTATTGCATAAGCAGCGAACGTGTCAAATGTACAAATTTACATTAAATACGCTATTTATGAAATTTATTTGTAATCCTTTTATTTTATTAAAATATTGCCACAATTCATAATTACTCGATTATTACAATTGTGTTATGAGTTAGTCCAACTAGGCCCACCAAATTGTGTTACTTTAACGTAATTAAACATATTTTTCCGTACACCTACGTATTTAGTAAACTTTTAGATGTAAAACTTAAGGCGGCCAGCATATTATAATAAAGCTATACAGAAGAAATTGAAGTAAAAAGTTAGTTTTCAACAGTTATTAGTTGGCACATCCATTTCTTATTAAAAATGCGTAATAGCTTTAAAAAGTTTAATGAATTTGTTTGATGCATTTGATCAGGCCTATTGTGCCTAAACCACTTAGAAATTGATCTTAACTTCTTTACAGTGATCTCTGGAGAACGCTACCGCAATTGTTAATTGTTAGTTATTCAACGATTCAAGAATTTTATCTTACACAACATTCATTTTTAACACGGTTTTCATTCATGTAAGCTATCAATTTTTGGAAGCCTAATGAACGTATGTTGCAGTGTTTCGCGCAGTAAGTTCAGCATTGTAACTTACGACACTACCAAATATTTATATTTGCTGTCCTCATACAGTCTTCCGTGTATAATATTAAACATTATATATTCAGTGGCTATGATGCTATTATCGCCAGTACCTGTTATACAATTACAAACCATTTTTATTTTTTAGATTATATACGTTCGACTTAATTTTATATTTTACATTGACAGGATCCTATGGGAGTGCATGCTATATATTGTTTCACAATTTATAAGTTACTAGTAAATTCGATTTGTTGTGAGATCAATAAGGTTTTGGCGTTTTCAACTTTTAAATTTTAGTGAGTAAAGATATACTACTTTCAGTTCTTACCAATAGTATCTTGTGAACAAACACACTACGCAAATGCAGTTCACTTAAGCCCATTTCCGACGAATATATCTATCTTTTACTATTCGTTACGATATTATGAGTATGGTATATTATAATTATGCGCCACTTAATCAACAAAAACCTACGATGTGGAACTCATGAAGTTCAGTACAGTACCCAACAAGTATAAATAAGATTTAGGGTATCAATGACAACAAAATGAGAATCCTAAACCACGTTATATTCCGTTAAGTTTAAGTATGTAATTTAATACGTTGTAAATTAAGAAAAGATGTTGTGTAGTAATACTACTACTATTACTACCAATCACGATTGGGGTAGGCAAAACCCAATAACAAGCCTCCACCTTCACAACCACTGCATGCACCCATACACCAACCCTTCTCACCACCACCGCCCTTCACCCCAACTTCCAACACTCTACAGTATTCGCACCAGACCACTATTACCTACCAATCCTACTATCACTACTATCATCCAATCACTATTTTTCTCCATTTCGTTCTGCCCTTGCACGCTTCTTTTGCTTCCATTAAATTCATACAACGTTTTTGGCAAGCTCTCCTATTCTTTGCGCTCTATATTCTCTTTCCTTTTTCAATTTCTTCAATCATATTCCGCTACCTCTATCACGGTCTACCCATACCTAGTTTTTCATTCATTCATGTCTCATATAATTTCTTTGTTAAGCGTTGGTTACTCATTCGTTCCACATGTCCAAACCATCTTAACGCATTTCTTTTGTACAGTTCAGGCAGTGTCTCCTACACCTGGCACGTATCCATCACCCATTCATTCCTTA
>JAHWXV010525090.1:0-23283 GCA_024586415.1 Phrixothrix hirtus | reverse complement strand
ATTTTTAAATTTTCGCCAAGGTCATAGCAATTGATATAACGCATTTATTAGGCCTGCTAAACGCGGGGCATTCAAATAATTTTTATATTATAATTAATAAAATTCAAATCACAAAAGAATATAGCATATTTATAGGTATACATATATGCATGCAAATGTCGGTGCGCCATTTTCTAACTTTTCTATTCTTCAATTGTGAACGCGCCATTTTAGAATTCCATTACATGCAATAACAAGAGATGCCCACACTTACCTTTACATATTCTTTGTTACTAACAGGGGGCCGTCTATTACTAAGCTATGATTCCTTACTATTCCCATTCCGACCTTAACAAAATACAAGCTTTTCTCTCTATTATAGTCCCGCCCTTCGACTTCACTAGAACAGAAACTCACTACTAACGATCAAGTCCCCGCTCTCTATCTTTCATACACATCCCACTGTACCCTACACTTATTACTAACTCTTCAACTATTTTCATATTGCAATGCGATAAAGAAAACTCAATGACAGAGGGACGGAGTTGAAAACTCTATTCCGCGCTGCAGAAAGGACACTGACATCCACATTGGCAGTCAACAAACTATCTAAAACGTTAATTACTTTCTCTTGCGTATATGAAATGTAGTCTAGAGAAAGTCATGTTTTCGGTCAAAATTTTCAATGTGCGTGCGTTCGTGCGTGCGTGCGAACGTGCGTGCGTGCGTGTGTGCGCGCTTGCGTGCGTGCGTGCGTGCAAACGTGCGTGTGTGCTTGCGTGCTTGCATGCGATTGAACCCCCGGACTTTAATTTATTTTATCATATTACAATTGCGTTTGTAACCTTTAAGACTTATGTTCTTGAGGACATCGCTTCTGATTTTTTTATGTTTATATTCCAAGCGCGTGTTTTATCTACTCGCTATGAGTCTTATTTACATTTCAACGTAACTTGATATTTTCACTGGCGGTAGCGGTGTACGTCTTGTCACGATGCTTCGTAACTAAAAATAAAGATATTCGTGTGTTAAGGCTGTTCATTAACTCTCTTCCATTCTTTTTTCCGGTTTATTTTGATAAATCACAATTCTGCATTTCAAACTGTTTGTATTCATGTTTTAGTTTGTAGCTGTTGAAACTGTTGAGGATGGCTTCCGGTCTACTTCAATTCTATTGAATATTTATTGCTTGTGGTTATTATTATTTCTACTTTATTTTACGGTGGCTGCGTTTCGATGTGTTTATTTTTACGACATCAGAAGAGCCCTTCTTGTGTACTTTTTATTTAGTACAATTCGTTTCGACACTTCAATGTTTATTTTATTTTCACTTACTATGAATTTTTATTTCTACGACCACATATAACCGTTCAGTTTTTGTTAAGGTTTTATTCGTTCTCAACTGTCCGTTTTTTTATGGTTTGAGAACCATTTGGTTTAAGTTCAGAAATACAGTTATATGATATTTGCTTTATACTATTTTTATAATTAAACAGATAAATATAAATATTGGAGGTAGAAATATAGAAATTCTATCTGAAGCTAAAAGTTTAGGTTTAGTTATTGATAAATACTTAGGATTTAAAACACATATTAATCAATGTATTAAAAAACCTTATTCTTGTTTAAGAATAGTTTATCGGAACAGGGATTTTCTTCATGCTCGAATCAAAAGACTGTTATGCGACAGCTTGGCACTCTCCCATTTCAGTTATTGTGATGTTGTGTATGGCGCTTGTATAGATTCTTTTGAGTCCAAAAGAATTCAGAGAACTCAAAATGCTTGTCTGAAACTTATATACGGAGTACCTAGGACTATTCATCAGATATTCAATAAACTAATAAAAGAAAATTGGCTTACTATGTGTAATAAACGATATTTATACTCACTAATATGTTATCACAAAGTCCTAACTAGTAAAAGCTCACAGTATCTTTATGTGAAAATTTTCTATCGTACTGATGTTCACCACCTAAATCTTAGACACAGAGAGCTTCTTACTATACTTCTTTACCGAATCAATTTGTTTAAACAATCGTTCTCATACATATTAGCTCACCACTAGAACAATGTTAATTTGACAGATAAAGAATTTAATTTAGTACGGTTCAAAACAAATATGTTTAAAAAATTAATTGGAAAACAGTAGCTTATTTTTTCTCTCTTACCTACATCGTCCAGTTCATAGTCATTTTATTTAAATTAAGACATCAAATATATTACTATTAATACTAGGTTATGCAACTTGTTTATTTACCTTTTCAATTATTTTTAGTTTACTTTCAGTTTTTTAATGAAGTTAAGTGTAAGAGCAGCGTGAAATCACGTTGAACTTCGCCTCATTTTTAGTATTGTTCATTAATTTATTTGTTCTCTATTAAGAAATAAGGGCATTTATTATTATTATTATTATAAAAACGAAATATATGCAAATTTATTTCATCTTTTTAATGTTGAATCTGAGGTGATTTTAATAACAATCTACGAGGTTCCCAACGCCATTTTTAAATTACTGATTCTTAACTTTTAGCCAATTTGGCAAAATTACCCATAAAAAAGACTTTTACTTGTCGCCAAAAAAAATAAAGTAAACATTTTCAAACTAAATTAGTAGTAAAATTTACTAAAGCTTTGCTTTATAGACCTTAGCAAGAGAATTTTGAAAATTGCAAATAAAAATAAAATATTTTAGGATTTGTTATTACCGATTTATTCATTGTATAACATGAGGGTTTAGATTTTGAGTGAATAAATCGATAGCACACTATTTACCTATAATGGCTATAAATTTAGGTGAAAATGTAACAATTAGGCAGAAAATTTGTAAAATGCGTGGCACTATTCCATCAATATTAAACAATAAATGAATACCTATTATGTTTGGTTCTGTCATAAATTATTGAACGAAACAGAAATTAATGAACATATGAATGTATAAAATTGTACAAATAATGTGCTTTCAGGTAAAATTGATAGACATGATAACTTTGCCAGTTCATATATAGACAAACCAAATTAATAAATAACAAATAACGATTATTATGAAAAGATAGTATTACAAAGCTATGCTGACATGAATGTGAGTCATAGAAATCGGTAATTGACGCGATGACAGTGGTAATAAAAAATAATGTTACGAATCAATAAACCATTGCCTATTACACTAAATATTAGAAGTCGTGAAATTAATTGATGTGCGTATTTTTCTGCAAAATATTTAGATTTCATATTGTTACTTGCTGGTTGCATGTAGAATCACTGTAATGATTTTTTTCTTACAAATGGTTCAATAATATACTAGAACAAAGATTTGAAGTTATGTGTCCCTCCTTCCAGTATTTTAATTTGTTTCAATATCAGAAAGGTGGCACAGTCCATCCCCCGAGTTAATGTCATGTTATTTTATTCTAAAATTTTGCTAAACGAAGTCAATAACATAAGACTAATTACGCTACATAATATATCTAAAGTTTCTTTCCTTCAAAGTTCTCAAATTATTTTGCATCAGTCTCAAAAAAATTCTTTCACATGTTAATTTTCAAAATCATTGCTATTTCCAATTGGGCATTAAGTCCTTATATACCGAAGTAGATTATAAGGCAAAATACTCCGAACGTTATGAGTGTTCAGTATCCAATTTTGCAGATCAAAGACCAAGCACCACATTGAATGGTTAAGATTTGCAATACTTGCAAGGATAAAAAATACCATAAGATCGACTTACCAACGATATATCACTGTTACAGCTATTTAACTCTAACTCAGAATCAATAGTGATCGAAAAATTAAAAATTGTAACAATTCGTGAATTTTTCAAGGACACCTACATATATTCACCATTGAAAATCTAAAAACTCAACAAAAATGTTTAACTAATTTAATTTGAATGTACACTCAATTTAAGTGAACGACAAAACGATTTAATTTAAGGAAATAGTACTATAATAACTTTAGAGTTGACAAAAATTGTGTTGTAGGCATTATATGCTAATTTAATTCATATATAATGGTAACTCATAGAAAAGATATGAGAAAATGAATTATCGGAAGTTCTCAAAAAGTTATTAAAGTCAAATAACCAATAACAATGGTGAAAACTAAATTAACGGTTAGTCAGTAAAACGAAATAATTTAAATAATGCATTGTTTGAAAAATAATATTAACTTGGGTGCAAGTTAAACACTAACTCAGTTACTAAATTCAGAGACAAACAAATTAAATAATTAAAAGGGCAAAAGTTCTTTTTGTATAATAATAGCAATAATAGTAATAATAACAAATGTCCTTATTTGTTAAATAGAAAAGGTAAGTTGACATTGTTATGCATAGAGTTGAAGTTCTCAGCAAAGCTGTTCTTGCACATAACCTCAGATCACAATATCCATAATATTAATTTTGATGCAGCGTAAGGCTCTTTTATTTATAACTAATGGAGTTACTTCAGCCATTCATTAGTGAGAAAATATATGAGATACTAATAAAAAAAAGAAAGCCAGAGAGAGAGAAAGATTGATGAGGATTAAAGAAGCTCGCAGATTATGGAGAGTTTTAAGGAAGATGCCATGTTGAGCTAATAGAGGCCCATATAAGAAGCGAAAGCAGCTGTTGCATTTAATCTACCTGATAACCAAAGAAAAACGAGATTACATGGCAATTTTAAAATCCATCAACAAACTTGCACTATCCGCGGGGGTAGTTTTAAATCAATACAAAAGAATTGCTTTATAAAAAAACAGTTGTTAATAATTCTAAAATACAACATGTACATACGAGGGTGCGTTTTTATATTCGCGGAACGGAGTAGTTACTAAGGGAAAGTCAATAAATAGTCCTTAGCAACTCTATAAACGAATGGGGACTCTCAATTGAGGATAAGCCCATAATAAAAAAGAAAAACGAAGATAAAAAACTTTGTCCAAAATACACGCATCCGCTACTTAAGGTAAAATTCGTAAACTTACAAAAGAAAGTCAAAAATATGATTAAAGAAAGGAAAGAAAGCAGCTGGGAAGCAAAGCTTGAAGAGATAGACTTAAACGACAAAAATAAGATGTAGAAACTGCTTAAATGGTTAAGGTTAGATCCGAATCCAAATTCACTAATAAAGTTTAGTGAAAAACTTTTATTTCATAATTATAAGAAAGCTGAGGTTCTAGGTGAACATCTAGAGGAGCAATTCTCTTACAACCTAAAAGCGAGCAAGAATCTCTCTAAACTTATTGAGAGTGTGGCGAGAAAAGGTAAAACGAATCAACACTACTTCTCCACTACAAATATCTCTGGAAGTCGTAAAATCTAAAACTAAAACTTAAAAAGTAACAAAGATACTGGAGTTTTAAAGTTACTTCCAGATCAAGCGCTCCAAAAGATTGTTAATATCTTAAATTCCATTTTTAGAATGGGATACTGTTCCAACTCGCTAAAACAAGTTCTACTAATAACCATTCCTGAAAAAGATAAAGACACATCTGTACCGACCAACAGAAGACCGATTGACTTATTGACAGACCTAGCAAAACTTGCTGAGCATTATGCCAATCAGAAGAAAATGACAAACTTCCCAATACCCAATTCAGCTTCGGAAAAAAATTATCAGCTATCCATCAAGGTTACTATTTAACTGCCACACTAAACAAGGCTAACCCTACAAAGAGACTGACTTATGTCTCTTTTTTGACATCGAAAAGGCTAACGACAAAGTGTGGAAGGTTTCTATTATCTTCAAAATGAGACTACTCAAAACACCCATAGACCTTATCAGATTTACAAGCTCCTTTCTGAAAGACGGGAAATTCGGAGTGAAAATAGGCGTCATACTTCACAGCCCAAGACTGCAAGAGAAGAGCGTCCGAAGGGATCACCGCTTTCTCCAACCCTATTTAATATTTTTGTAAGGGATGTTGCTAAATTTACCGATTTAAAAAGTGTCCAAATATTTGAATTTGCAGATAACAGTGCAATATTTTTTACAGACCTAAGAATTTCTAGGTTACTGAAAGCTGAGAAAATATTAAAACCTTATTCCAAATCGTGGAAAATTAAATTAAATAATCAGAAAACTCAGGTAATACATTTTACCAAAAGAAAAGGATAATCTAACAAGTTCGGCAACCACAACATTAACACTAAGGGAATGTATCTGGAAATATTCTTGGACACAAATCTAAAATTCTTTCAACATGTAAAAATTTTGTCAAAATAACAGAATTTACAACGCAATCGGGCCCAAAAGTAAACTAAAATTAGATATCAAAAACAAATAACGAAGGATTTGTGATTCAAAATTAGTTAAAGATACTAAGACTACGGTAAAGAACAAACTTTTAAGGGTGATGAGCAACGTTCCATATTATATGTATAATGACAACCTACTAAAAGATTTAAGAGCCACTGATCTTATCAGTCAAGCTGAAGTACGTCGAATAAAAATGATACAACGGCTAAAAGATCATCCGGTAAAATCCATCCAAGATATAGCACAAAAACTAATGTAAAAACAAACTAACCAAAAATAAAAAATCAAATTCCTTTATCAATGTTTAACTTTTCATTCCCTTCTCCCATCATGAAGGGCATGCTAAAAACAATTACTAGTATAGCTGCTTCGCAGCTAACTTAGATTAAAGCGGAAATAAAAAAAAGAAATATTGCAGTTCAACAGGCGTCCAACCTCATCAACAAGATTTCTAAAGCTAGAAACGAAAAACGTCTGACCTTCGTTAGTCTATTCGGTATTGAATAAACGTACTACAAGGATTCGAGAGATGCTTTATTATTAAAGATGGCAGTACTCAAAATCCCTCGCAACATGACTCGGTTCACTAGTTTCTTCCTAGGAGATTTAGTGTTAAGGTCGGTGCGGCAATTTCAGCACCTAGAAAGACCAATAAGACCCTTCTGCAAGGTTAGCTCCTCTCCCCCACTTTATTTATTATTCTTTAATGACATACCCAAATTTAACAATTTGGAAGGCGTCAGCACACTCCAGTTTGTGGACGACAACTCAATCCTGTCCACGAGCTATAGGATCTCTTATATAAGATCAAAATTCTAAAAGCAGAGAAGCAATTAGAGAGATATTGTAAGCAATGGCAAATTAAGCTGAACACTCAGAAAACACAAGTGGTGCGGTTCACAACAAGAAGGGCTAAACAAACAGATTGGGCGAACACAAAATTGGAACTAAAGAAATTTATTTAGGGATTGTTCTGGACAGTAAATTGCACTTTCACCAACATATTAAAAGAAGAGCTGCCATGGCTAAAAAGTCAATCTTCAGGATATATAATGTATTGGGTCCAAGAATCAAAGTTAAACTAGAAGTCAAAAACAAAATTATGAACTATATACTAATACCTGCGCTATTGTACAGAAAATAATTGCGGAATTTGGGTTCCCCCAAAACACAAAAAAACGATTATTACGATACACCTGTTTAATCACCAACGCCCCTCTTTATATAAGAAATGAGGATCTACGAAGAGACCTTAAAGTCATCGACCTCGTCGAACAGTCAGCCCAACGTCATACAAATACGTTGGAGAGACTTTATAGCCACCCGTCGAATTCAATACAGTTAGTGGCTCAACAAATTCAAGCCTGATACACTATTTATATTGACAAAACTTCATTCCCTTCCCACATTATGAAGAGAATTCCATAAACCACCCTAATATTGCTGAGTCCCAGCTGAATTAGAGATACTCAGGAGGTAAAAAAATATTGAATTAGTAGTATTTGAGTGATTATCATTTAAACAAGTCAAAACGTGAAAAGATTTTCAATATGAGTAAAGTTAAATGTCATGCCGTTACAAAGTTCTTCACAAAACAAGGTAAACCAGTGCCAACTATTCTAGAAGAGGAGATGTCAGCGATTACTGTTTGTTCCCGAATATGAAGAAAGAACTTCGAGGAAACAAATGTTGGTCTAATGCTTTAGTAAAAACTGCAGTTTCAGAGAATTTAGTAAAGCTGGGAAATATATTAGAGTTAAGGGAGAACATATTGAAAAAGAAACATGATTCTCTGTTTTTATTTACCTTACTTCCCCCAATTCCGCGAATATAAAGATGCACCCTCGTATATAAGGGTCACTCATTTTATTAAAGCATCGCATTCATTCACAAACGTTTTCTGTATTGCCAGGATTTTTTGTATCCTATGAATCACCATTAGCGTCAGTATTTTTCATTACGGAAATGTACTAATTTTCAGTTCTGTGAGTTTATTAATTAAATTCCATTTACTTTTAATTTCAACATCGTTCTCGTGTACATAATAGATAGATGAGCCAATATCGAAATGAGATACATTATTTTAATTTACGACGAAACATTTTGAACATTACTTGTAAAACAGTAAGTGATACCTTATTGTTCACGAATTTTGAAAAGAGAATTAAAAGTTATGTTGCTTATAAAAACCTGGCATGGTTTTTAGAGTAATTCAACATATTTAACACTTTGGTGTGCGTAAATTATGATCAATTAAAAATGTAGGTCGTTGATATCTATTACTAATATTAAGATATGTTGGTAAACGCACAAAGTGAGCTTACCATTCTATAATTTAATACCAACGTCCCATGTTATTCATTTAGTATACGTAGAATTTGTCCAGACGTATTTACTTGTATTCACATTTTCTTACAGTTCTTAAAAGTACACAATGTTTGCTAAAAGTGTTCTATCGTGCGTGATTGTCTTGTTAATGGACGTGTTAGGTCTCCACAGTATCGTGTTAAAATTTGTCGGTAGATTTTAATATCGTCCTGTATAAACTTTTTGAAAGAATGAAGGTTTGAATTGTTATATTGAATAGATATTGTGCAACGTTTCCCGTGGAAACGTAGTAATAGCGCGAAACCTGTACTAATGTAATTCCGAGAATTCTACGTGTTTTCACTATATTAGTGAGTATATAATTTTAATATAAATTTCAAATGACAAAATTGCTTATTTAAAATTTATTATAAGTTAATTAACAAAGATTGCACAACCTGACGCATAAATCACCGTTTACCGTCCGAAATCAATCAAGATTGCTTTGATAGTTAATAATAATTAACACAAGCAACAATCTCAAATAATTTAAATATTAATTAAATACTATTGCGTCACGTTTTGCAACGAGTTGATTAAAGCAAATGTATTGTTATCCGAATTGATTAGATAGTAGACAAAAAGAAACTGTCGAAATCAATACTAGCTGAATAAAGAACGCGAGTATGAATTTAACTATGAATAAGGCGGTATTGCGAATTGAAAATCAGTTTTTGTATGAGATTCAATACGGCATATTGCTAAGCGCATAAACCATAAAAGATTTTCTGTAAAGTCAGGCTATTTTGTTATTAAATTTTACACCGATCAGCACGAGCCATTTTTTGGACTGACCATGACTGCTAAAACCCTGAATATCGTTCATATTAATAAACTCTTAGAAAGCGCCGCATGCTAGACATCTACATATACAGATTATAGAACGATGCTCTATCTGTTGTTGCTCTGTAACATAGATGAAGTGAGTGTAGAATAATATAACCTCAGAAATTCTCGTAACTGAGTATCTCTGCAAAAAATCGACTTTGGATCAACCACAAATAAATAGTTCTGTAACTATTTGTGCGCGACGCCAAGCGCTCGTCAACGTCCTTGTGCATTGAGTTGTTTTGATAGTAGACGCACAATTATGCAGTACGGAAATTATCCGTCATATAAACTGTTTGGTTATTTGCAGATGAGTTGCTATGTATCGGTTTGCAAACGACGGTAAACTTCGTAAGGTTTAGCGATACTGAGGGGCAAGAAAGGTAACGAGTATACGCTAACGCCCCGCATCAGATATCCGTCCTCTGTATAAATTACGTACACGGCGGCAGTCAAGAGCGACGGGCGTGTACTCAAATCTTGAAGCATACTGCCGACTTTTGTATTAAGACATATCCAGAACACAGAACTTGACTGAACACACTGCGCCTACCACTCGCTTCAACACCGCGACGATTTCAAATATTAATAGCCGTATAAACATCATGCAAAGCTGACCTCTCATAAAATTTCCGTTAAATTGTATAAATAACTTATTACTGTTACCTTTCTTTTTAATACAGCCGAAAACCGAAACGAACATCAATTAAATATTACCGAATTTCGTTTCATGACCGAAGTCCGAGCGATGTCATGTTCACAAAGGACATCCCCCGGTAAATAATTATTTCACAGGTATACCAACCGCGAAACAAAATGTAGAGAGTCTCCTAAGTTACTGGGAACACCATCAAGACCCGCCCCCACACGACTGAGCTACCACCAGCTAGAATGTAAATTCATTGTCTTCTCCGTGTACTTTTCATTACGAATTGAAACATCACAATTGTGTTACATAATATTACTGTGCTGTATGTAAAGGGTTGTTCATATGCAACCGGTTTAGGTTTTGGAATTATCAAATACCTTCAAAATGTTAAATATAGGCTGGGTGTCAGTTTGATAAGTGATCTTGTTATACAGGGTGTTTCAGATAATGTAACATTCCTTTTTAGGGATGAAATCAGACCCTATAGACACCCCAATAAGCGTAAAATTAAAAGCAATACGGATACTAAAAATTTCTTTTTTTAAATAATGACGATTCGACTCTGCACATGCTTTCAATTATTGAAATATAATCGAGTAAGTGTTTTTTACTAAATAAAAATTTCCGTAGTACAGTAGAATTGTACGTGTTTATTTTAATTTTCGAAGCAGGCGCATAAAAACAAGACTGCAAAATGATACGCCTTTGTAAATGTCAGTGACCCATATTTTGATCAATGAAATTATAGCAATTTACGTCAGTTACTATATGTGTTTCGTTGTCTAACTAGTGTTTTAATAATAAAAACTAAATTGCAAATTGTGCCCAACTACACCGTGTTTAACAGATTTGTGCATTTATATTAATAAAATTGTGCACAGATCTGTAATAATGAAGTACTTACAGAGTTATGATTCAATTAATACGGATTTGAAAACTGTAGATTGAAAAATTGGATTAAGAGAAATAAATCTGTAAGTGAATTAACATACTTTTAACATTTTTAATTATTTGTAGTTTCAAAGGCAATTTCACAAAAATGATACTAAAGGAATTTATAATAATGAAGCTTAAATTTTTAAGACAATCTAATTGGTCATTTAGCTTTGGAAACATCCTATAAGACAATGCTTGATCTTCTAAGTCGAGACCAATTAGAATAATCTAAAACGTGTCAAAGTGTTTCAAAGCATTTTTATTTTAATCGTAGGATGATGTCACGCAATTTCAGAAATGAAAATTGATTTTTAGGTGTAAAATTAAAAACTATCAGTAAATAATTGCTTATGC
This sequence comes from Phrixothrix hirtus, assembly GCA_024586415.1. Lineage (NCBI taxonomy): Eukaryota > Metazoa > Arthropoda > Insecta > Coleoptera > Phengodidae > Phrixothrix > Phrixothrix hirtus. Next base: position 11,933 of record JAHWXV010525090.1, on the reverse strand, counting down.
TGTCTTTCATTTAAACATATTTTTTGGAGCGATGCATGACTAAACTCTATTTCTATTATTATCAGTTATTCATAAATAACTTCTTCAAAATTCTTAAAAAAATTGTATACGTTATTTCTAAATTCTTTCAATTGTGTCAAAGGGTAATCCCCTTATCCCGGTATTTATTGTAGTAAACAAATCGCAATGTGCTGATACAGCTGTAAAATTACATGTTATTGTAAATTGACACTGCTAGGTAGGTCAGTTATAATTTTACGAATAATTTAACAGTTTTAGTCTGAAAGCAACCATAGGCGGCTTGTTGTACATAATTAGAAAGAAAGGCCTTTTTGTATTCGAATTTTTTTTTAATTTTACGTTTATTGGGGTGTCTGTAGGTTCTACTTACATCCCTTATAGGAATGTCATATTATCTAAAACACCCTGTATAGATATAGCGGAGATTGATTCTTAATTATTTTGTTGCATTACGTTAGAAAATGAATAAAGCTGTGATTTTCCATATTTTGGAATCCTTTAAAGTTCTTAATTTACTGTTCACAGGATGCGATATGCCAAAAATCAACCCTAGACATAAATTATGTAAGCATTGAACTTACTACGTATCATTAAGGTCTAAACACGATCCATAAAGTACGTCATAATAATATAGTTGAGATAATACAAACAATTTGTATACTTTTCCTTATTTTGATAATTTTTATATAGACTGAATAACTCGTTTCCAATGTAATGATTATATTTCTGGCATTAGTCGAACATGCTGTTTTAAATTTTAATATTTGCATTTGCAAACAAAACTCGTTTTCATTTGAGCACACACTTCTCCTTCTTAATTGAATTACGCAATTATTTTAGCGTTTGCTCCATTCGAAGCGGTTTAGTGCCTCTATGTGAAACTACCAAAATGGTCACACAAAGGCTCAACTTGATGGTAGTTTTTACCTCAAAACTGTTTAACGGAACTCTTATGTTTTAGGTGTCTACAACATATCCAAATATCAGCAAAATCGGAGTCGGACAACTGGGATATCTTTCTTGGAAGTGATTTGTCTGATAATCAAAGCCAGAGCTCGAAGTGGTTCAATCCATAATATAATATGATTACTCTTTTGGAAAATCTCTAAACTGTATGAAATTTATTTTTCATTTAATTGCAAGATTTGCTGTCAGATTTTTACCAATGCCATAAGATTTCGTAATTTCAGACATAGCATTTAATTATTGTTTAACAGTTGTGACATTTAAGGGTTTAATTAAATTATTTTCTGCATATAAACTCAATTTATTGCAAATTGTGGGTAGTTTTTATAGCAATGCAAAAACAGCCGCTCTAGTAATTTTTTGTTGAAATTGCTGTTTTAACACTGTTTCTTATATTTCCAGAACTGTTACATAACAATTTCAATTATTTGTAGACAGATTTGTGGGTATATCCTAGGATTCGCGAAATTTTTTAATATGTCCTTGAAATATTGTACATCTCCATTTACTAATAAAAAATAAAATGTGTTTACAATTTAATAGGTTTTTGGTTAACAGGTAACAAATGTCACAGCGTTTTGTTAATTCGTCACATTATTAGAGACAATGTAAAAACATATTAAGGCTATGGAAGTTCAACTTCCAACAAAATGAAAGTAAAAATTCTTAGCCATTGTGATATTTATTATCAAGGATAGTGCTTGTGAGTTACAATTGTTTTTGAGACAACAGAGACTTTAGTTGCAGCACAAAATACATTTTGATGATAATAAACTAATATACAATACGTATTTACTGATTTGTTATAACATCGGTGGAAAAAGTAATTATTTTCGCGTTAGTATTTTACTAAATTAAATTAAATATAATTAATTTCGTTACAGGTAACAATTTGAAGGTAGATTTCAATTATTAATATGAATCTACATTATTTGTTTGGAACTCCCCATTAGCCACGCTCTCAGAGATATTATTAATACATAACATAATGGACATAATAGACAATTAGCGTGCACAAGTCTAATTTGTACAGGAGAATATTTAAATTTAAAAATATATGCCCAAAACGACAAAGGAAAGAAAATTGTGACAGGTACTATGTCTCATCTATTATGAGTCTGTGTTATATGTCCGCTCTGAAATTAAATTCACTTGGTTCTTCGTCCTTAGAGTCAAGGGAAATACAAAATTATCTTATTCTACTGCAAAGGTAATTGTCCAGAGAATTCCAAATATTCTCTAGAACTTTTCAAATAGTTTCTTGTCAAATTTAATCCAGAGATTCAACAAGAAGGTGTGAAATTTACTTGGGAACATTTCTATATTAAATTTCTTTCATGAATAAAAATTAAAAGTTGAATTTAAATCTTTAGTTATTTGGTAGAGCCACATAGATATTAAGAAAAATCTTAAACAAAAAAGTATATCCTTAAGAATTATATTCTGATGTTTTTTCTAAATGTAATTATCGTAGTTAAAATTAATAACATACAGCGGCTTACCAGTAATTGAGGTATAACAATCTTGAAAGGTGTAAAAGCAATTTAATTGTATTTTTCGGTTAATTATTGCAGCTAATTTGCGCCAAATGCGTCAAAATTGTAAAAAAGTTGTTTGAATGTTATAACCACAACCCATACCCATTCGTATTAATGCCTATGCTTGGCCAATTTTTGGTTATTGCTATTGTATAACATGATTTACCTACCTTAAATGAAAAATAGAGTTACAGTGCTTCTCATTTTGTCCTTTTACGTACATGGAAGTTTTAATACCTTAATTTTTATATTCAGCTTTAATTAAACAACTTCAAAAATTTAGGGGTTGTTTATATACTGAATTGTTCTTCAATCGGTTGGAATACAATTTTGACAAAGGCGACAATGGATAAACTTAATAGAAAAAATTAAATAAATGCATGGGAGAATTCATTAACATAGCTTAGGTAGAGCACAAAATTATATAAGGGACTTTTGTAGACAAAGAAACAATAAAGTTGAGTATTCCCTCTTGACCGACCATTGAATGGTTGACTTTATTACTCATTAGGTAATCATGATATGTAAAAGTCTTACAATTTTTTTAACGCGACCGGTGTTAGAAAAGATTGTTTGTTATGTATCCTGACACGATTACATCACAATGATAAGAGACACCTACCAAATGTGCAACTTTAGATTATAAATTCTCTTGCAACACTATTTAACTTTAAGTACATGTTGTGATGTTGAATGTAATTTTTTACAGTAACTAATAAACTTGTGACGTCCAGTATTTTTAGATTCTAAAAACTGTTTTGCCCGATAGGGAAAGTTAATTGGAGCAGCCAGTAGGATCCGCGAAAGAGCTATAGGCATACTAGCCATTGATTTTCAAATCTTAATTCGTGAGTTCCAAAAATTGTGTAACCGGTCTCAGCTCACGCAGACACTAAAAACGAGCGCAGTTCGTCAGATCGAAGTGCAATTGTTGACCTATCCAGGCCATTGCGGTCATCTCCCTATTAAAATATCAGGTTCTACGACCACGTAGTTTTAAGAAGCTTCCATCGCAAATAATTAACGAGTAAGAATTCTATTTTATTACTAATTAAAACGAAAGTTTATTTTGCGCATTTCAATTTTAGAAGGATAACAAACATTTAATAATTATTAAATAAAATATACAGTTTTAAGTTTATTAACGTAGTATTAGCAATTATTTGTAATGCCATGTAGTCTGTAGTAAGCGCGAGATTTGGCGTAAAAGCTAGTTTCGCCCAATATTCAAACCAAATTGACTTACAGGCACTTTAGGGGCCCACTAATTTAAAGGTTAGTATAAAATTTTCCTTTAGCATAATAATAGCTTGAAGATTTGGATTAAACAAATCATTTTTGTTTTACTCGTAAATAATACGTTTATATGTGTAAAATAACATTTTTTGTAAAAAGCAGAAAATTGATCTTTTAAATATTTTTAAAACTAATGAGTACAAAAAAATCTCTCGGCCTCAAATTTATTTTAAAGCCAGCCCAACTTGCTTTAAACACAATGGGCATTTCAAACAATCCCAGTGGTCAAAATCAACCCATTTCTCTAAGCGGTTTTCAATTAGGATTTTACATTAGCTTACTTAATGAAATTCCGATTTATCTTGGTAAATAAAGTGAAATGACGGAATATATCTGTGCGGTAGGAGACCACGTTACTCAATTTTTTCAATTCCAACACCCCAACGCATACATAAATGGAATGCTACTCTCAGCAGCGAGGAATCATCTAAATAGCTCCGCATTAGAAATTATCACAGGTCAGATACTTCATTCTTGGACTAAATTAAAGTAAACTTTAATTAGTAAGTTTGGGGAACAAATATCTGAATGAAATATTAAAATAGATTTAACCCATCTGAAGCAACAACAAAATGAACTACCCCTAAATTTTTATAATAGGGTTAGAACATTACTTGCTACTCTAAACTCGAAACCTTCTTTAGTAAATGAATTCGACAAAATTAAGGAATATGAAACATACTAATCCAAAAGTATAGCTTTAAAAACCTTTATCTCAGGCTTAAATCAACCTTTCGGTTCTTTCATTCATTTGTATTAAATTTCATTAAAGACAAACTTGATATGCAATATTTTCAAAACATACATAATAATCAAGCACAACCTAAATTACATGCAAACACTATACGAAACAATATACCCAATTTTCCAAGACCAACTCTTCATAATTTTAATGCATTCCGACAACCAAATTTTAATCAGTCCCAAAGTCCTGTTAACCAAACACCCGCTTTCCGAAATTGTTATAGAACAAATTTTAACGTCCCTCAAAATAATCAATTTAAACAAAATTGTAATTTCCCGTATTAAAAAGCAACCACTAACGTTTGGGCACCCAAACCTAACTTTAGACCTCAAAATTTTTCAAAACGAGTGCAGGTTAATCAAATTAACAAACGCAGCGCTTCCCAACAGCGACCTAATTTTACAAAAGATCCAAATCTAAAAAACAGTTTCATCAAACACAAATTTCAAGAAATAAATCATACAGACTTTCAAGATAGCAATTATGACGATTTAGAACAAAATTTCCAAGAAAGCATACCCTTTGAAGATCCACATTTTAATTATAATAAAGCTATCGCGCAAAATTATAAAACAAATCTCACGTCGCTAGAAGAGGCAAACCAGCAGTTTAACACTTATTAAAATGAATTTGAACAAACCGATTTAAATTACAGCAAAAATATAAGATGAAAATATAAAACCTAATTTTTTTTAAATAAGAGTCTCGGAGAACAACAAAATCAAATTAAATCTTTTAATATAACTCCAAAATCAAGTCTTCCCTATATTCTAATTCTCGAAATAAATCAAAAGGTATTAATTGACACGGGAAGTTCTAAAACAATATTTTCACCGAAATTGGTTCAATAATCTTTCCCAATTCAATTTTTCAACATAGTTTCGAAATTTGAACGTCACACCGTCGTACTACATACAACTATGCAGCTGATGTGCCCCTATTGCAATTATTTCACGAAGATGGGAACCACATAGTGTACCTTTTCGATCTTCATACAGAATACGTAGGATTAATCGAATCAAATTAATTACACAATCTATCCGCAAACATAGATTACCGTTGGAATCATAACCCAACTGAAAAACTGTAGTGCCATTTTTTTATAATGAATCTAAGACTAAACAAGAAATTCAAAATGAAATCGATGTGATTTTGCCAAAGCATCCATAAAACCCGTTGAAATTTTGCATATTCCCCCTAAACCAGAAAAATTAGTTAGGTTACCGGCAGTAGGAGGTAATCGCACGAAAATCGCCCCTAGCATTCAATTTTCTAAATTTTTGATTATGCCTTCAGCAATCGTAAAACTCCATAACAGTTGGTTCAGCACAACAATACTAAACCTTTTAGACCAGATTCAGACTTTAGTTATAAATAGTCCGCTTTTCTTAAAAGACCTTCCAAATTCCGAAATCAACGACAACATTCAAGTTAACAATCACAATATTTCAAAACAAAATTCAGTACCACAGAGGAAAAATTTACTGACGCAAAATTTAAAGCAAAACTTACGAACGGATCATTTAAACGCAGAAGAAAAAACTTTACTAACGAATTTAGGCTACGAATTTAAAGAAATCTTTCATGACCCCGACATTCCCTTAACCTCCACAAATTTAACATAACACCAAATCAGAACAAGAAATGATATTCCAATTTACACTAAAACTTATAGATACCCTGATGTTCACCGCGAAGGAGTGAAACGTCAAATTAATCAAATGTTAGTTGATAGACTCATCGATCCTTCCGAATTTTCTTATAACTTCCCCATTTGGATTGTCCCTAAGAAATTAGATGCTTCTGTAAAAATAAATAGGGAATTGTAATAGATTACAGCAAACTTAATGAAAATACCATCGAAGACAAATACCGCCTTCCGAACATCGAAACTATTTTGGATTATTTAGGACGTGTAAATTACTTTTCCACTCTAGACCTGGCTTCAGGCTTTCATCAAATTAAAATAGACGCAAAAGACAGAGAAAAACAGCATTTTTGACAGAAGAAGGACACTTTCAATTTAGACGCATTCCTTTGGGTTTAAGAACGCATTTTACAGAATTATTAATACACCACTCACAGGTTTAACCCTCTCGCAATACCTAGTTTACTTGATGACGTTATAGTTTATTCCTCCTCTTTAGAAGAACATATACGCTTAAAAGAAATTTTCCGGCGTTGCAAACGTTCAAGTATCAAAATTGAACTTAATAAATCTGAGTTTCTTTACAAATCGATTAAATATTTATGAAACGTTATTACACCTGACAGAATCAAACCAGAACCCTCAAAAATCGGCGCTATAAATAAATATCCAATTCCCAAGATAAAAACCGAAATTGAAGAATTTTTCCGAATTACAAAACCTCTGACACACTGTTTAGAGAAAAATAACAACGTACAACATTTCTCTGCTTTTATCAACCCCTTTAACCACACCAAGCTTACTGATGATTGAACCAATCCTACAATATCCTAACTTTTCCAAACCGTTTAAACTCATGGCATATGGTTCTAAATGTGCCATCGGCGTGGTACTATCACAAAATCAAAAACCAATCTATAATGCTGCTAGGACAATTAGGCTGGTACTAATAGTCGTAGTTCAATTTGAGAAATAATACGGGATTGAGAAATCTAGGATTCGTCAATCAATCTCTGCCTAACAAATAGTCACGAATTCGGGTAAAATCGGCGAATTTTTGTTTTTAATCTTAGATTTGGTAATATTCTAGTAAAAGTCGGTATTTATAAGTTGGCAGGCCTTAAATATATGTACATATTTTGCATAATTTTACCGTAATTCATTGTTATGTTTATGATCCATTTCTTAAAGATTAATTTATAAAAGTGTATTGACTTTAATTGAATGGCAAGCTTTTTAATATTGCCTTTTCGGCAATCGTTCGTCTAATAATTAATTTTTCATACAATCTATGTAACCGTCGTTTGAGTTGATTATTTAATCAACGCAGACAATAATGTAATCAGAACAATCATCCCTATATACTGCATAATTCATTTCACGTGTTATATAAAAACAAATCTCCAACTACTACGAATGTAGACAATTTGAGGTTATAAAATTGATGATATGTACATAAACTGATGTATTAATAGAATGATATATGTATGTATATAAATATAATGCTAGTTTGTGTTTATTGACTAAAATCATTGAACATCCATATGAATAAACGATCGATCTGGGATTGATCCTATGTAAAAGCAGGATTCTTTGCCAGAGGATTAATACTCGTTCAATCTCGGATTATTCCGACTACAGGTTACACTTTGAGCGAATCCGAGTTTCAATCTCCAATCTAGGATTAATTCTCGACTATTAGTACCAGCCTTAGTGAAGTTGAGGTAAATTATTCTACAATTGAACGAGAGCTTTTGGCAATAATTTGGGCAATTAAGCAATTTAGGCCCTATATTTTTGGAACAAAATTTAATTTATATCAGACCATAGAGCTTTAAAAATATAAAACAGTCAAATCCAAAATTAGCAAGATGGCCACTTAAGTTAGAAGAATTTAATTTCCATATAAAATGTCCCCAGGTAAAGCAAATAAAGTAGCCGACGCACTATCACGAATTAAAATAAATCCAGTAGATATTTATGACTAATTATGAATGAAACTAATGAAATTATAGATGAGAAGCACAATTAACACCCCAGAACAAAATTTTGAAAATTACAGCATCATTCCTAACAGACCCTATTCCCCTGATTTCACTGACATTTTTGAAATTCCTTGTTTCAATCCAACTATCCCCAATAACGAAAATCTACCACAGCCTTCAAAAGAACCCTTAAACGAAAATCCCTCCAAATCAGATTCCATTCATTCCCAATTAGATTCAACCGCAGTTATTCCAATTTCTGAGAAACTCTAACAAGACTTCACCGACCAAATCGAATTTATTGAAAATTCTTTGCCTAAATCAATAAAAATTACCAATTTTGACGGAAACAGGTTAATCAAAATTTATTTTAGTAAAAATAGCGAATTTTCGAAACTTAATTAGTTATTAATGAACTATTGCTTACCAAAAACAAATTATTATTGAATTTTCCTTATAGAAGCCCTTTATAACGAATTTTCACTATTTCTTATGTCAATTTCAAATGAAAACACCCCAAAATCTTTCAAATGCAATTCACAAGTCATTTACGTTTTGAACAAAGACGAAAGAATGACCCAAATTCAAAATTATCATGGAGGGAAAAAAATCACCGTGAAATTCTCGAAACAAATGATAAACTCAAATGAAAATATTTTTGGAATGGAATTCCAAACGACATAAAAAATTGTTTGAATAATTGCCAAATTTGTATGAAAAATAAGTACAATAGACATCCCGTAAAACAACCTTTAAATTTGACTGCGACATGTAACCGTCCCTACTACTCCGTTCATATCGACATCTTTCAAAACCACAATGTAAAATACTTAACCGTTATACACCTCAGAATTTTCCCATGCCTACTTAAAATCCCGCAACCTCTTAGACATAACCGACAAACTATTTTCCTTTCTAATTAGTTAACTACACCAAATACCATCGTCGCTGGTAACGAATTTAACAAACAACCTTTCAAAAACTCTCTAGCGTTACTCAAACTTAACTTTCATGTAACAACTTCCTACAACCATTAATCAAATTCTCCAATAGAACATTATCAGTAGTTACAAGATACTCCAGACGATAAAAAGTACAATATGCTATCTTAGCTTATAACAACTCTATTCACTCAAATTTAAAGTTTATTCCTTTTGAGATCCTTTTTGGCCATACTGACCGTAGAGACTCCTTCGATTTAGAATTCGATAAACATTTTATAGAAACTTGCGTTTATGATCACAACGCGAAAATGAAGCATATCTACAACGACCTACAATACTAACAATCCAAAACCAAAGAAAATCGAAACGAAAACATAAAAGAATACCGTACATCCCATTCTTTCCAAATTAACGACAAGGTTTTAATAAAGACATACATGCGAGACAAAAAGAAACCCAAATTTTGCGGACCTTACATTATAGAAAAAATAAATGAACATGCACCTATGACTTGCGACACATCCCTTCCAATAGCTACTCCGATTTTCAAAGAAATTCTCCTCCATGTTACAATCCTCCTTTTCTCTGCTGGACCAGCGTTCATACAGATGTTACAATAAAGCAACTTACAGAAGACCTCGAACATTACCCCTTAGTAAAAGGAGAATCCCTTCTAAATGAAAGCACTTGGACTATTATCAAAATTCTAGATTATACACCCTTACTGGAAAATTACCGAGTTCTAAAATCAAATCTAATTAAAACAATTTCGTTATTACTATTCTCCATATCAAACGTTGCGGCAAACTATAATGAACAGCTGTTAATCTTAAAACAATGTTTGGATAAAGCTGACCAACTAATAAATCAATTGTTTCCCGAAATTCATACGACACGCAGAGTCAAAAGATGACTACTCGACGGACATGGAAATGTAATAAAATTCTTGGCAATCTTCTTAATGCTGATGACGGTAAAAGATATAATCAACTTATTAACAAATTAATTTTAAACGACATGATTAATACGTTCACAACAAATATACACGATTTAGCAACCAATCAAGACCTAATCGTTCAGAAATTAAATTGGACGAGTTTCTTAACAAACTTTAAAATAAAAAATATTTTAGGAATACTTTCTACGTATACCACTCTCAACCTAGCTATCCAGTCCCTAAAGCTATTTATTCTACCACTCTTTAGCCTTTGCACAAAACAATCAACTCAGTTTATGCCTAATAACTAATAATGATTTATACTATTCCTTGGCAAACATTTCAAAAATTTTACAAAATACTCTAAAACAAAATTTAAAACTACCATTCTCAGTTAATTTATATAATCTCCATATGTATGAGTGCTTAGTTCAAATTAAAGCCTTTCAGAAAAGCATCACAATCGCTTTTATATAACAAATGCCTCTGGTGAAACTTACTAACAAATACCAATTAATTCAATTACTACCATTTCCGGCATTCAATAACAAACACTTTCAAATGGTTATTCCCACCTACAACAAAATTCTCTTTAATACCGAATTCACAATTCCCACAATAGAAAATTATTGTAAACAAACTACTTCTACCAAATACTTTTGTTCCCAAGAAAATCACTTTTCAATTCCAAATTCCAAATTATATGAAACACAATTATTAACGTTCAATAAAAACCAAACATGTTAACCCTTAACATTCGAATTAGATTCTACAAAAACTATCAAAATAACTAAAGCAGTTTAGATCATCAGTGCTGCCACAGAAACCACCATCGATATAAAGTGTTTCAACTCTTTAAGGAGAAAAACTATAACTGGATCTACCTTAATCAAAATTTCGACCCATTATTCGACATTAACCAACCAAAAAGAACTTCTTTCAGCCTATGAATCTTCCTCAATCGAAGAAAAACTAATTCAAATTGCCTCCATAGAAAAACTTCAATTAGATCCGTTACCTCAACAAACCTCTTTAAAAATTGACTTAATACCTATCAATACTCTAGTTCTTACCCAAAATTGAGCAAAATTAATAAAATAAACTTTCAATTTGAAAAATGACCCCTCCAATGTCGGTAATGGTCTCAGTATTATTTCCTTTATCACGATCATGACAATTTTAATCATATTTAATAGCCATTCCGATTTGTACTTATTTTAAACGCAGATCAATAACCAATAAATTATTTTAAATTAGTACACAAATTAAAAAACATGAAATTTATCCCCAAAAGAACATTCTCTCAGCCCAGTCCCGACAATTAACATGAAATGTACGTAACAAGCTAACTATGTGGATAAAATTAGGTATTGGCTAGGTAGAAATAGGACTTCAATAATAATTATTTAAATGAAATTTGAAATAATGTGCAAAAAGGCTTTGAACGACGAATAAGGAAATAGAAATCATAAGTAAATCGATTAGGAACAATTGTTGAAATAAATATTATGAATGAAACAAGCAACAAACAAGTTAAGTATGGACTCCTAAGAATAAGGTAGTTGAATAGAGCAAGCCCAGGTATACGGATACTCCATATAATACGAAAATGGTCAAGAAAATAATAAAGATGCTATTGAAAGTAAAAGTGTTTGACGATGAACTTAAATTTTAAAGAACATTTAGACTTTAGGCATAAAGAGGGCGCGAATCAAAAACGACTGTCTAGTTGTAAGTTAGATAGAAATTTAATTAATAATTATTATTTTAAAGAGAGAAAGAAAATTATTTAAATTATATTCAAAGATTAACTTCATTTTGTATATATATATATATATATATATATATATATA
>JAHWXV010525087.1:0-15481 GCA_024586415.1 Phrixothrix hirtus | reverse complement strand
ATCATTTTTGTTCCTTTTATATTTATCATAGTATTATATTTGTAACATGAAATAATTTTAATTTTTATGTTCATTCTGATGATGGTATTACTTTTTAAAATAAGAGTTATATTACCGAAACAATTGTCAATTCAATAAAATAAAATATAAATTTGGACGAAGACCTTTTAGTTTATTATAGATATGAATACGCCCAATTTCTCATTATATTATTTTCTATTTATAGTTTAAATTAAATTTGTACAATCGCGCACGGTATTTGACACTTTCTTAAAGTTTGTTTTGTCTTTAATTCAGTCTTAATAATTGCACATCTGGATCACTAATATAGCGAATACGGGTAGAATTCTAGGAATTCCATTAAATAATAATGGCGTTTCGCAAAAACGTTACAAAAGTTAACAAAAAATCAAAACAATTGTCAAATATGACGTTATCACATTACCACTTGCTTTCAGAAGTTAATCAATTATTTCTTAATGTCACCACAACAGATCTACCAACTGTGATTAAGAAATTCCTATTCCTTCTTAATGTTGAAATTTCTATGTCACTGAGTATATATTTCGTTGACTCTAAAATTATTTTATATTTAAATAAATTATTTATCTAGCTTTGATTAAATGATCATTATTAGGCCTAATCATTATATTTAATTGTAATTCCTAGAATTTAATTGATTATAGCAATCAGTAATTATTATACACCTGCTGCTCGTGTTCTTATTTTTAATTTATTATTACTTGGCACACATAAAGCTCCTGTTCAATATTTTGAGCAAGACACAGTCAAATTGATTATAATCAAGACTGATAAACTTTAGCACGCTGTTTTAGAAGCCACGTCCATTAACAACAAAATCACATAAGGTAGAACACCGTTTTTGAAATGATTGAAAATTTCGACTCCTGGCCACTGCCAGAAAATGTGTATACGAATGAATTTATGTATATACAATTCAGTTTCTACTATCTACTGCAGAGAAAATAATAGTTTTTCAATCATATTAGTGCAGTTGTATTTATTTCGGTAATATTGGTTTAAATGCCATCCACCTTCCACAAACTTACAACGATAATACTGTAAAATCAAGCGTCAGTTTTCATTTAAATTCTGAACATGTTTACGAAGCCACGGTAGATCTTGGAATTGCTTCATAGGAGATAAGGGGGGTTTAATTGGGATCTACATGTTTATTAATGGTGTATCTAAAAATGGTTTTAAGGAAAAATATTCTCAAATTTTCTAATACGCTTCTAAAAATGTGATAAATTAAATTTAATACACAAGTCATTCATATATGAGGTTAAATAAGTACAAAAGGTGTATTGTGTAATTATGTCAATGGTTAAGAGAATTGTAAAATAAATCAAATTGAGTTATATAACAGATGATTTTGTACGCTTGTGAGTGTTGCCTTTTGGATTTATTACATCTACCTATTCATTGCCGTTCAATACTCTGCGAATTTGATAAAATATGCTCATTAATTGTATTGTAATGTCATTGTGACACTATTAATCAAGAACTTTTGAAACTTTTAGCTACTATAAATAATACGAGTAATAAAAATAAAAGTCGCAAAAACAATTGTCTACTATTAATTGATTACCTAGTATAATATGGCCTAGCAAATCTAAATTCGGTTGTTGTTACGAAAATATGCCGAAAAGTAGCTAATCATATATACTACAAGTTTCAGTTAATATTATTCAAAAAGCTCTATAGTTACTCATAAAATGGTTTGAACTACGCGTATGAAATAATTTTATTGCACGGTAACCGGTGCTATCGACGCATGAGCAGAATGCAGTCGACGTCCAGTAGCTGTAGAACCGTGGCTGGTTGAGTTTGACAATATTAAATGTTAAACGCAACTTATTTAATCAGACGTGCAGATGCAAGTAACGAGAGAAAATACTGCTCCAACAAATGTTTGTATAAAAAACGATATTTCAGGCAGATGATAATGACTTCATATCTGCAGTTACGCTTAGCTACTGGCATTTCAGCATGTTTTGCAATCCTTGCAGATTTTTCAATCGCTTAATTTGGGATTTAATCATTTTATTATTGAATGATTCCAGAGGTATTGGACAAAAATATGAAATAAATTATCACCGTTCAATATTTTTGCTCTCTCATCGATTCAATCACACCGTCGATACATGATTCGCTCCACTGCGTGTTTCAGCTATGGAAGAGATTCTCATGGCGCTCTTAGATACGTCACAGTAATTTAATAAAAAAAATGTTTATTAAAACAAAATAGGTAACCTTTAGCAACTTCTTTATTTAAATTTAATGAATTGCAACGCTCCATCAAACCACACGCAATTCTTTTCGATTAATAGGTTGTTAATTAATTCGCATCAAACACTAAATTTCATTAGCTACCTTGTCAGATATTCTTTAACAAACAATATATAAAGAACTTGATTTAAATCTTCCATTTAAAAATTATGGTATAAAAATATTTGTAAGGCTCCGCTGATTATTCACTATCTAACTGGCAACAAGTGGACATGTAGATCTTCAACAGTAAAAGTTTTGAGTGCGTTATGATGTGGGATCTGTTCTGCAGCTCTGATCATAATTTCGATTTTGACATTTATCTTTATCAACTTTAAGTATTCGTTGATTGCAATACATTAAAATATTTTGTAAAGACGTCAAAGTCGGGGTTCACAGTTTCGTAATTTTCAGATTCGTATAGTGTCTGCCATTATTTTACTCACCATCCCATTCCGTGGTAAATTTTACTTTCTAGTGAAACCATTTTTGGGATTATTTTTCAAAAATTTAGTAATTAGGTATTAATATTTTTCAGGAAATTTTTATCTATTAGTGAAATATTGTTTAATAATTGAGATTTGCTAGACAGTTGTAAAGTTACATTAATTTGTGACAAACATTTATTATCAAAAAGTGTTTCCTCTACTCTTTAATTACTTTTGGATTTGGTCATGATCGTAATCATTATTTTTAATCATCGATCACTTCTAACTTAGTTGAGTGCCTTATATTTCGTCTTGTTTTAGCAATCGATATGATGCCGTCTGATCTTGAAAATATTGCCGCTTTTAATTTATTTTGTGCGCTTATTTAATTAATGTAGTTTGTCAGAACTATTTTTATTTCAAGATATTGCAATTTATTTTTCCGCTTGTTTAATGTTTTCCGAATGACTAATTTGGTTTCAAATTGGTGGGTCTTAATGTTAAAATTTATTTTGTAAACACATCATGATTAGTTTTACATGCCAGTTTCTTGATTAATCTGTAATTTATACGTTAATGCAGCTGCAAGTTTAATTTTTCTAAAAACACAGACTAAACCATTATTTTTCACATTCAAATAAATTATTAATATTTTCTTAATTGAGATTATGAACCAGTTGATAGGCTATTATAACAAAAGTTTTTAATTATTTATTTCAGTCCTTTAAATTTGCGTTTGTTGATTTGTCTTTTATTTCGTATTCAAATATTAGAATTTTATGTCTAAAAAGTTTCTTACTATCTTTCTGAAAATACGTTTATCTTGGATTTTGTGTGATCGGCAGTGGAAGGAAGACAACAAGAGTGACAGTGGGTACAGTTTTCAGAAAATGTAGATTTAGCGCCATGTTAATTTTCTACATTTGCGTCGGGGGGATGTTTTGGAGAATGTCTTCGTGTCGGTAAATATTAATTCTTTATCAATGCAAATGGTTAAGAATGTATGTTAATTTGTTACTAAAATAATGTTATATTAATTTGATGAAACAAATGATTTTCAATATTTAAATTTTTAAATCCCTAAATTTGTTAACACCGGTCGTTTTTTTTGCGCCAGCCGTACCCATTTAATTTTTATTTTGAATCTAGTTGTATATTTACGTATTTTTAATCTGAATTTTTAATTTTGTACATTTTTCATGACCGCTTCCAAAAAGCATAGTATTTTATTTCGTTTCAATTATTGATTGAATGTCGCTATTCGCGAACCCCCACTTTCGTTGGGTTAAAACTGCAACCCATCTTATTACTTCTCGTACACGTGTTGGAAGTACTAACACAGTTTTTGCCGCTTCTCACTTCAATTGCCAACAATGGCATTAAATCAAACCTCAATTATACTAATTGCAACATAAAATAAATCTCATTTGTGTCATTGTCAATAACAATTTTATTCTGCAACCTCCATATATAAAGCAAGACTAATTTATGGTTTAGAATCTACCCTTACAGTGATTGTAAAGATATCCCTCAGTCGCTCCTAATTATCCAATACCTTGAATTCCTGTGTTTTTTACAACTAATCGCAAATGAAAGAAGCCAACAATTAAGGTAAGTAGCTCACATTTTTTATTTATTGTAACGTATTATTTTATATCTAATTCTTGTTACTTGCAATTGAACCTCAAATAAGTCCCGACAAGCTTCAAATTTGTCGTAGTCCTATCTATGAATTTTTACATGACATTTAATTTAAATTGTATATTTTTATGTGTGTATATTTTGTAAATCCCTCCAAATTAGCTACAAGACTAAATCCTCTTAACTTAACCAACCTCTACCGGCCCCTTATGAATAACAGACGGTATCTAGTTAATTATAAGACATTGTCAGGCTGTACCGCACAACTCGTGTTAAGCCTATTTTCTTACATACGTGTTATCCAGAATGAAATTTCCTAGAAATTAAGGTGCAGTATCTTATATTGTCAATTCAATTGGGAACTGTACATGATATTGGACAAAACAGGTTGGAAATTTCATTTGTGAGGTCATGGCATGTGAAGAACCTCCCTTTCTTTCGACTTAAGTACAAGTCTTGTACTCGTAGTAAGTAGTTGCAGTATATGCAATAACCTTGGATTGTTTTAAACTTGTTTAAGCAGAATCTTTAAATTTAAATTAAAAATTTTATTTACGATACGCCAGTTATTTTACATTCGTCCTTTAATGAATAAATATTTCTATAAGATAGAACTTTCTATATTTTAAATAAATAAATTTGTTGTTAGCGCTTTTATTTATTCCAGGTTCATATCAGTCAATAAAAAATCCCCATTCTAGTAATTCATGAACCAGGGCAACAAAGACAAAGCATTGTAAAAAGCACTGGGTAAAACATCTTTTAGAATACTCCTAGAGCGTTTTATGATGTAAATACTCATTGCAGTTGATGTCATAGATGATGGTTTGGATATAGCATGAGATTTCGAACACAGTACTTCTAGTCCCCTATTTGGAGGATTATTATATTTATTTAAAAGCTAAATTTAAATCTATCGTACCGAAATAGTCATTATAATCATAAAGTAATAAATGAAAAGTTATTACTGTTAAAGTGTACCTAGTTAAGGACGTTTAAAATTTTGTTCGAATCTTCGCCAAACTTACAAATCTACCACGTTATTGCCTATTTTCTATAGGATGGAGAAATAGTTTCCACTCCAATAACCGCTTTACCTACGAACTTCTATTAGTAACAGAAACCCAGTTGATGGATCCTGTATTTGATAAGACATCGTATACAGAATACAACGCAAAGGATTTAGGACACATTGATAAAAACAGGAGTCGGGACAGTGGAAGCGAGATATATTTGGGAAACAATAATTTCCCAAATGAGGACCAAAGGAACACAGGCAGATTAATTTAGAAAGAAAATTATGGAAATATGTGGCAAACGATTCCAATCTGAGCAAAAAGCTACAATACTACAACAGAAAATATAATACACCAGCTTATTAACTCTAAAACTGCTAACTACTGCAGATTTAGTTATTTTATAAGTAGCCATATGATTTCTACAATAGTAGAAAATACGAATAAAGGTGCATTTTCCATTTATCTACTGTAGTAGACAATGAGACGCAAAATTGATAAACTTTTTGTAAGTCATAGTAGTTATTGAATGTATTTATCGGTTTTACGTTTATAAAATAAGTCACCTAAATTTAGAAGGTTTGTTTTGAAGAAAAGCTGGCTACTTTATTATCGCGGTTTATATTTCTATTAAATTTCTTAGATTTGGCAATCCGGAAAGTGCAAAGAAAGCAGAAACTTAAACAAATTAGCTACTTTTCGTGAAATGCTAAACGTGTTTATTTCAAGCTGGCAAAGTAGATATTCTTAATCTGAATTTGGCACAGTTGATAAAATGTAGTAGGGTTTTTAGGACAACCGTTCGTGGACTATATATATGCCTAGTAATTCTAGTAAATATGGATTGAAAATTTGTACTGCGGCTGGTGCAAAAATAAATTGTGTCCAATCGTCAGAAATTGCCAGGTGTGCCACTTTATATGGATAACTAGGAAAAAAATCGTCAAAAGACTGATAAACTAAGTACAAAGTGGTGTAAGAAACAGGACAAAGGATAAACGGCTTACCTTTTTCAAACGCTTAAAAAGCAAAGTTAATTAACAGTATGTGTGTTTCTTGGTGAAACTTGCACAACTACGAGAATATGCTATGTATCCAAGTCAAAAAAGTAGTATCCAGTTTAAGTTTTGACGTTTACTCAGATATCGTAAAAGATTATAACAAAACCAAGGTGGGCGGGAGTGTAGCTTAGTAGGCCAATTATGCCCTGCATATAAAGACTTCGGCTGAACTAAAAGGATGGCACATAATTTTATTTTATTTTGTAGTAAATATAAGCGAAATAAATTTATTTATAATTTATCTTGTTATAATCCGGATAAGGCATGTCACTTTTTGGCCAAAGCTTACAAGTTTTCAAAAATTCCTGATGTAGATAATTGCACTAACAAAATACAAACACAAACAAAGGACGTTATGCATTTTGTAACCAAAAGCGTCTAACATGTCGGTTTAGATGTTTTAAATGTAATAAATGCGGTTTCCTGCAACATGCATAAATGTTTTCCAATTTTTTCAACTGGTAACACTGTTTTAATATCTATATTTCTTACTTAAGAAAATGTATCAAGTTTGTGAAATTCTTAACTTTTGAAAATAATTTTTCATAAAATATTGGTATTCTATTCTGTTTTAGGATTTCTATAGTATAACAAGGAATCTGGTGTGAGACAACACACGACTTTCTCCTACTCATTTTAAATTTAATTTGAATTTATTGACGTTAGTGACTTTCTTATACACTTAAATTGTAAACTCTAAAATTAATTTAAAAGCATAAATAATTCATCCATTTATAATTTCCTTTATACATGTAGTAAGTGTTTTATAATTAAATTTTGAGCTGATTTAAAGCAAAAATAATTTATAGATTTAAATAAAAAGTTATTAAGTATGTAAATAATGCATACAAATCATTAAAATATTAATTTATTTTTATTTTGCGGTCGATAATTGGAACGGTCACCCATCCAAGTTATTCGCCAGACAAAACCTTACTTAACTCTAGAGATTTTCCTCAATAAATCACTTCAACGAACAAATCAATTAGTTCATGTGATATAGCATTACAGGCGCAAGAAACGTGGCGAGTTTAAAAATTATTGTTACAGCCGGTTTGGAAAAAATTGCAAAAAACCTAAAAATTATAAGAATAAAGTGACACTTCCTGTCACTAGATTTTAACGAAATTCTTACACGAAAGTTCTAAGGTAGTAAACTTATATGTAAAATTTTCGGATTCAGGGGTCCCGAAAGCGTGTATTACCGCTAAAAACTGGACATCGAAGATATTGACCGAAAACATGACTTTCTCTATATTATATTTCATATACGTAAGAGACAGTAAAAACTAATCGATTAACGTTTTTAAGTATTTCTATTTTGTATCATGGAACAAGTGGTGTCCAGATAATACACCACCATTCGACACGACAAATAGTCTAGAATAATGGAGGGTAAAGTTTACCCATATTTCAATTTGAATCGAACGTATTAAATAGGGATAAATGATCCTTTACCTCTTAATAGCCAAATATATTAGAATTTTAGATAGATTTTGTAATATTACCTAGCATTGCTTTTCTTGAATCTAAATAAACCTATATTTGTGCTATTTTAAAAAAGCTTTCTATATAGATAAATTTAATTTCAAGTAACTGTAAGTCTCAAGTTAACAATAGGTTTGGAGGTAGAAATATTATGTTTCAAACGTTATATTTTATAGTGTTCATTGTAACCAGACTACAGGCAGCCCTTCAGCTACAAATACACCTTAGTATTTATCCCTTTCGTTATTAGATGTCAAGAACATTTATGATACACTATTGAAACTAGAAATCGTCTGTTCAGGACAACCTTAATAACAAAAATACATCATATAACTTTTCTAGTTTTATAAATTATTATTCGAAGTAGAGCAAGAAACTAAGAGAAATGTGTTGTAAATTTCTTTATTTTTATTATGAAAATTGTTATTTTGAGAATCATTCTTCATTGCAAATGTAGCTGTGATATAAGTACACCTAAAGCTAGTGCAAAGTATTTACGGATGTCGAAGATTCTGATACCTAGTATTAAGTTCTTTGTCTACCATATAAAGGCCAACCATTCTAGCTTCGACTCTAGGTTTTATGTGCGCAACTTTAGTTATGTTCTCGTGGCTTTATCTTCGAACACCCCGGCGAAAGCGATTGCTTGTAATTTAGTGTATATTAAATTGCCTTTACATAGCTTGTATACAACTCTTTGTTCCTTTTTATAAAATAGCTATTATATGTGTGGGTTTACCATAGTTTTTGATTTGAAAGTTCTAAGTATGGGTTTTTAATAATTTTATGTATATTAAGTTAAAGAGCTTCTGTAAATGTTTTCTTTTTATTAATATATGGTATATTAACTTATTAATTTAGTTACCTTTAAACACTAGAATAATGAAATTTATAATCCCATCTAAAAGTAAAAATATAAATAGTAAGAACGCCTGTGTTGATGATTGTACCTAGGTAACTACGTTTTTACGTTTCTTGTCTGTGTTGATTCGCGTACTCAGAACTGAAGCTTAGTGTCTGAATAAAATGTTATGGACATTTTAAGTTTCTTGGGTTTCTTTAATAAAAAAGTATGACTTTTAAACTATTTGTGTTAAACAGCATCATGTGAATTATATTAGTTAACTAAGATGATAGAATCTACTTATTCTAATATAAAATGATTCAAACGTTAGTGATCTAGAACAAGTTGTCAGTAGATTCCTTTTATAAATTTTAAATACTACCAACTGAATATTGGAATAATTCAATAATTACCTTAATATCTAGAAAGTGAAAAGGAATAAGTTGTATAAATCAACGTATATGTTGTGCTATATGTATCTTTACTTCAAGTAATATTGGCGATATTGAAAGTTTTTATATTCAAAATCATAGTTTGTTTACCAAGAAATATCCTAATATAGCCAATTAGCTCAAGAATTATTTTAAAACTTATATTTAGTAATAGGTTGCAGTGCGCCATGATTCCAGTTTAAATTCATTATAAAAATCATTTAAGAATAGTGACTAATAATTAAATGATAACATGTTGACAAGAAACATTACACGGGAAATGTAATGTATTTACTTATTCCTTGCCCAAATTTAGAATTTACGTATTCATCAGGTGTGATTTAATAATAAGGTAGATGTAAAGCAATGGCGTCCCGTTTCATCACTTTTGTTTTAATACGATGTTTAGCATTATTCAGAATCTACTTGTTAGCGCAAATTCTCCGAGGTTTATATGAATAAAACAGCGCACTTCCCAGAGAGAACTGACTCTCCTATCAGCCTTCAGTTGCACTTTGGGTTTTAGTCAGATAATTATAAGTGGTAGTACCGCATAACATCGCGACGAACTGAATTTACATTCAAGCTAAATTTACTTTAAGGTACATCAAGGTACACTTGGTTTTATTAGTTTAAGCTTAAGTGGTACACGATTGGATATGGTCGTAATAGAAATTATTTAGTTATCCCTAATCGCGAAAGACATATTCATTAACCTTCTTGCTTGTAACATGCATATCAATAGGGACATAAAATTATTGTTATAATTATTTACATAGGTGTGGGAATTATTTACGAGGTTGGTTATTTTCAACATACGATTGTGCTGGTAAACAACCAATTTCGTGGTGGGGGCGGGTATATACGGAGGGCAACTGCACATGCTACCTACTATACCCATTGCCACTTTCAATTATGATCTGAATTCCAGGCATGTAAATATGACTGTCACTATTGACTCTACCGCCAAGTATGAGCTGGGTAGTGTAATTTGGTTTCTTCAAGTAAAAGGGAATAGTGTAGTTGAAATTCATCGTAGAATGAACCGAGTATATAGTGAAAAAGGGAGTTCTTCTGATTTATGACAACCCCCAACCTCACAGTGCTATTGTAACCCAACAAGTTCTTCCGAAATTTCAATGGGAATTTTTTAACGCTCGACGTCTAGTCCCAATTTAGTGCCGAGAGATTTCCAACACAAAAAGGTGTTAGTACGACAGGAGTTCGAGAATAATGGCGATGTTGAAAACAATGTTAAAGCTCATGCCAACTCACTGGCGGCAACATTCTACGCGGATGGGATTACAAAGTTTGCGCGCATCTATAGGAATCGATTCAAAAAAATAGCTCCACTTAGCAGATAACTTAAATTTACTGCCAAATAACAAATTAGGAAAGGTTTGAGAATAGTTTGACCCTAAATGAAAGTTTACAATACAACATTTAATAACTTTCCCGTGCGTACATTTATTTGAGGGCGTCATAGTACCAAACAGTACATTCAGGGAGAGCCAATTAGGTTTAGCTACAAATTATTGTCCGCAGCTACATTTCGAATGAATCTTATGAAGGAGCCAAATTTGAGCTTAGCGCTGCAGTTGTTTTGCTGACGGTAACAGTTCTTTCTGTTAATTTGGTACCATACAATTGTTGCTTAAACGATTTATTTACCAGCTGGCCTCTTTTTAACTTAGTAGATAAGCATACTAATGGAACAAAAAAACATAAGGGACAAACGTTTGGCCAAATATTCTACTGATGAAGCTAACACCTTTACTGAAGGCTTACAAGGTGGTTTCTATAAAGAACAAAATACTAGAAATTCAAGTGAACTCTTTTTCAGTCGCTATGCGCTGACAATAAACATATGGGTAGCATTAGATGGTTCGACGAAAATGTGGAGACCATGGCAAAGAAGACAATTTGTTTACATTTGTTTTGGATTCTATTGATCAGAATGCTGATCGCTGTCTAAATAATGCAACAGTAACAATTTTACGCATCTATACTTTCAAAAAAATGTTATTCAAATGTATCTCAACTAAGAGCGAAAATCTGCCCAACAATATCCAACATGTGCAGTGTCTGCAGCTAGAACAGTACTGACATATACAATACAACTAAGCCAAGGCGCGCTTTTTGCCACTGAAGTACGTAATTATATGTGGGCAATACAAATACAGTTTGAACATTCCTTGCTTGTGCGAATTTCGTACCAACTTTGCTGTTTGGGTAGAAAATGAATCATAACTTTCACCAATAACTAAAAAGTAGTCTACAGAAGAGGTAGTGCAGCTGATTATTAAAGATAAGAGCTAGTAAATACACACAAATATTAAAACTCTGTTAGATAATAATGGGTCTAAAGACTAGGAATTTATACACTAACAGATTTGTCGATATATCTCAAATTGACCTATAAAAAGTTCACATTTCATAAAAAGTTAATTAACCAATTCTTCAATGTATTCCCAATGCCACCTTCAGGAGACATGCAACGCCATGCATTTCGCATTTAGGTTAAAATTAGTCTACCTATACAAAAAAATTTTTATTACGCAACACATGGTGTCTAAACAGTAAGGAGCATTGCGTTAACAGCAAATACATTTTAGTATGCACGAGAAAAACGCTTATAAACGAAGTGTTCATCATAGATTTCAAAATAATTGCAATTCAAATTTTCAGTCCGCCCCTGCTTTTAACTTTGTCCACTGTATCTAGCAATAGGTTGCTGTAAGTTTCTGGTAACAGAATGAGGCATACGGTTTCACACAACTCAATCATTTGTTAAATATCCGTGAATGTATTGATAGATAATTACTTTTTAAAAATAAAGGTTTTGAATTTCGTCACTAAAGCTTCTAGTTGTATTTTAATTATGCACAATTTTTCGATACATTTATATTTTTGAAAAAGAAAATACTTTCTAAATAATTAATTTTTAAAAATGTTCGAAATGTGCTCAGCTATTTTATATAATATTAATTTTGACCCAAAATTTATAAGCAATCTCTGTGCTAATGTAATAAAATTGTAATAGTCTTCTTTCGAATCCTAAATTGCATGTTGATAAATGTCCCAAAAGATTATTAATATTTACAATCAATTGTGAAAATATTCGAAAATTCAAATAGTAAATAAATTTCTTGTAAATTTGACGTAATTTATATGCAGTAATAACATCTTTTATACAAATTAATGCGGATCAAACCTGCTTTAATTTTAGACTTACCTGTTAAAATGTTAGATATTCAATAAGTAACTTTTTAATAATTAGTCATAAGTACGTTTTATTAAAACAGCTGCCGGCTATAGGTAAAGTAATAAATGTAATATAATATTTTTCAAACGGAAGAAAATTGGTATTATGTTTTTAATCACGTTTAATGTTCATAACAGATTGTTCCGCAAAATTTACGAAAATTGTTTACAGATTTGTATTCCCTAATAATGTACTTTATATTCGAGACACGTTGTATAATATGAAAGGATTTGTAAGCTTAATATTCGCCATTCTAGATTCTATAACTTTTGTTTTTCTGAAGTCAGGGTGTTCCTAATAAAGCATATTAAATTGAATTTTAACAGTGTTAAAAAACAATTTAAGAATATTCAAGAAGTAAAATTATACTTTTAATTATACTTATTTTTACTTAATTCACGTTATTGTTAAAATATCCAACAATCTAAATAAGAAATTTCAAAATAACATATTAAATATTTATATATCGCGTTTATATAATGTTCATATGTTTTCTTTTGAATGATATAATATGCAAACAAGTATATATAATTTACAAACAACTTCCTTGCATTTATTCTTATTTTGTCGTTTTTCTTTTTGTATTTCGACGGAAAGTAGGGATTTTAACTGAACAACAAAAAGATTTTACTCAATTACATTGACGGCGCTGAAATAATTTACTCTAATAATATAAAGTGGCATCTTTTTAATATCATAAACGATGTTACAAAAGAAATTAAATTATCGTAAAAGTGTTACCATCGATTTTGAGGACAACGAATGAGAACGCTATAATTCTATTTATTTAGGTCCCTTTATTGACAGTGAGATGGAAAACATGGTTGAATGTGTTTAAACAAAACTGGTTGTGATACTAGTTAGATTAAGTTAGGCATACACATTAGTATTATCACATGCCCTACGTATTTTAACAAAATTCTGTAAGCAAAAATTTACAACTCTCACACAGTGTAATCTGAAAGCGTAAAACAATAACAAAGGAAAACTACAATGATTTGTCAAACTTCCAGTTATTTTCTCCATTTGATACAAATTTTGATGGTCGGTAACGAATAATCTTATCAAAGAGAACAAATGCTAAGAAATTCTATACCTGCTGAGTCGTGTTATTTTCAAATAAATTGTGTAATCTAAATCGGTACGTGCTTTTTTGAGATACATTATTTACAAAAGAAAGGTTGTTTACTTCCATTTATCTTGCTGTCAAAACAATTTAAAAATCTTTCTTGAAACGATTCTGCGTTTAAAGTAACAAAAATTTTACATGTTTAGGAAATAATTTCGAAACCATCATTGGTGGAGTAGTTTCCTCAAATAATTTTAAATGAAGTGTTACGCAGGATTGTAGATTGTCGTTTCATACACTATCTATTTATAATTACAAATTGCACAGTGGTGGCGAAATCTGTTAGAAAATGTGTATTTCTGGGAGTGACCCGTGATCTGTTTTACAACAAGAAAGGATCATTTTAATTATTTTACATTATTTATCTGTTTTCTGAAGTTTGACATTCCCAAAAAAATTTAAATATTTTAGGTATTCTAAAACATAAAAATTAAAACCTTTTTCTTTTTTAGACAATGGGACGCTAAAACAGCCTTGTAGTTCGGAAGTAATTATGGAGAATGTTCCTAGGATAATTCAAAATAACAATGTAAGCATAAGCGTTCGCAGTTCCGTGATCAAGTAAAGGTTCGTTCTAGAAAAATGGGCCCAACAACAATTGTAATCAAAGAAAAGTATGAATTACAAAATTGGCTTGTCAACCTTGTTAAATGTGGGTTTCTCAAAACCTTCTATTAAATAAAGTAGAATTAATTATTAAAAGAAGCGGCCAAAAATACCATTTAAAAATAGTTCATCTGATAAAGCATTGTACATTTCATTCTTTAAAACACATTATACATCAATAATTCGAGAAGCTAACAGTATAAGTAAAAGTAGTGGGGTGATCACTGACGAAACAGTTAAAATTGGTATAAAGGCTGTAATGATAATTTACGTCATTCAGCATTAACGGGTGCCACGATCCTGCTGACAAATTCGGCCGAATCGCACGTAACAAGTTGCCCTGGTTAGAAAATGCGCATATAACACTGGTTTCAGCTTAGAAACTTAGGTAGCTGGGTATAGGCTGGTTTTTTGCGAATATCTTTGCTAAAAGACAAGTAAACAATGTACAAAAAACTAATAAAAGAATAAAGATAAGTAGCAGTAATTTTAAAAGTGCGCCATTTGCTTGTCCCTGGTCTTATGGTACAGCTAACTACAATTTCATACCCATTCAGCCCTAGCAATGCTACAGGTGGAAAGCTTATACAGTGAAAACTGTGTAAACCGGAGTCCCAAGGAACCATGAAAATTTTCCGTTTTACACAGGCTTCGCTTTTAAATTGATTTACATTTTTTTAAGTACATACATGTGAGTGACCCACGGTGACGCTAAATAAATTTTTTGGTTTGCATAAGGCATTTATTAATTAGACTTTATCATATTATATCTTAAATGTTTTATTTCATATATACATGGACACTTTTTAAAGTTTTGCATTTCACATTTGTGGAATTTTCAGCAGTTTAATTTATCGGTGAATTGCTTAGCGCTTAAACCTTCAATTTCGTGGACATTTGTTAGGTTAATCTTTTGTTTAAGTGTAAGAGTGCTACATATGCGATTCATTTTTATTTAAAAGAAACACATAATCTAGTTAAAAATAACAATCTTAAGATGATTTAAAAAATTAAAACAATTTTTCTATTCGCGGACATGACACAATGAGGATATTTGTAAGCGCATCAATAGATTGCACAATATACGCACATACTTACAATTAGGATTGAAAGTGCATGTGAGTACTTTCAAGAACTGTTAATTCTGCGTTTTAGCAGAATAGTATAAATAAGTCCCTTGTGAAGTTTGTTAATAACATTAAAAAGTCCCACGGTTAAATTTAATACACAAATATAATTTTAATTCCTTCTAAGAAATACATACAAATTTATGCATGTTA
>JAHWXV010525062.1:0-19812 GCA_024586415.1 Phrixothrix hirtus | reverse complement strand
CCCCCCCCCCCCCCCGAGGTAAATTTTTCTAAAAATGCAACTCTTCTAAATATGATTTATCTTATACTTCCTTGCATTTAACCGGAAGAACTTAAGGTATTAATAGTGAAGCACATGTCTCAAAAACCAAACTACATACCAGCATGAAATTTTGTATTTGTTTTTATCTACCGCACATAAGACATCAAGAGTTTAGTTAAAACCCAATGACCGAAAGTGCCACTTTGTTCTTGCAATTTTAGGTTTCTTTTGCGATTTTCTCGAGAACAGCCATAAAATTTTTATTAATCTTGCTACAGATGTTATGTCTTTAATGCCCTTTTACATGAACTCTTAATTATTTATGGGAAATTGCATATTTGTATAACTATTTATGCAAGAGAAAGCATACTTAAAATCAATAGTTTTTAAGCTTTTTCAAATTCTTTATAAAAAAAATTGCAGTTCCTTAAAAAATTAGCATAAATTGGGTTCGCCATGACAATCCACTACATAGTTAATTTTTATTTAGTTTTTCTAGCCTAAATCAAAAATATATTGATTTATGTTACGAGAAAGTACAGCTAAATGTTTTTGGCAGTCGAAGACACTAAGAAAATGTTTGCTCTATCAAACCAAAGAGCAAAAGGAAAAACAAAAATTCGCTTTACTGTGAATTCTAAACCTTTCAAGTGATTTATATAAAAACTGTGCTTGATTTGTGCATCACTGTCTTCAGGAATGAATTTCTCTGCAAAAGTAATAATCGACATGATTTATGTTCTATGAGAATATCTCAGAAATTGTTTGCTGGCTAGTAGCGTGTATGCAGAAAGATATCCCGAAAGACCTCAACCATATAGTGGAGCATTTGAAAAACGGTCGAGCGTTTTCATCAAAGGGGTAGTGTAAATTATCCATCCAAACTGAATTGAAGCGCACCTGTAACTACAAAAGATATAGAGTTCGAAATAATGACTACGATAGCGGAAAACTACACTGTTAGGGAATGAAAAATTAGTAGTTAGTTAAATGTAAGCAGAATCACCATCCCTTACTGAATTCAACTTCCTCAAGAACTCAAACATACAGATTTGAATAATAGAATAGTATTTTGTAGTTGACTTCTTAACGAAATTGCAGAAGATGTGGAATTCCTAACGAAAGTTGTGTTCACAGACGAAGCAACTTTCCTTAAAAATGACAATATTAACTAGCACAACTTACATTGCTATGCAAATTCAAAACACATATCTGTTAAGAGCTGTAGACCAATGTTAGACACCATAATTAATAAGCAAATAATTGCGTGTTCTAACATTAGAAAATTAAATAAACTATCGTTTAGTTTAAATTTCTAAAATAAGTTTGCTGTAACATGAAGTAAGCAGTAGCATTAAGTTTAAACTAAGTTTCACAGACTATAAAATTCATAAGGGTACTAGTTGTAAAGTGCTGCAATAAACGAATTGCGAGTAATTTTAAAGTGTGTGTAATATGACCAGCTTTAAAGCACCGAGAAGTAAAACGGGCTTATGCGATGAAACGTTTTACATAAAATTTCTTAGAGTAAAGTCACCACCAAAAGGGAAGTACCTTTTTCCGACCATAAAAGAAACCGGGGGCCTAAGCTATAAAATGCAAAGGGAAATCAACTCGATTTGAACGGAAACGCAACGTTCGTTATTTTCAAACATGAAACCAAAGGTTTTGAAATCTGGAATCAGCCATTGGTTAGAAATTAGAATAGTGGGATCTCCAAGAATTCATTTAAGATCGGACTACGCAATGTCAGCTTATCTTTTGCTTGTGCGTGAATATCGCTGCTGAATTAATCAAGCGTAGCCAAGTGGTAGGGTCCGTTGAAAATAGAAGATTTAATTGGTTTAATTTATGTCATACATTCGAGGGATGTGACATAAATAAGGTTTCCAAAAGTTTACATGACAACGTAAGTTAAATATTCCAAAGTTCATAGGCGAAATCTTAAATAGAAGACCGCAAGTTTTGAATTGGTTTATTTAAAAGGGACTTAAATCCTTTTAAAAGAAACTAACCTAGACTTCGCATAACCAGAAGGAAGTCTAGTAGATTAACATCGTAGAAAATACACTCCCGCAATTAACCGTAAATGTTGTAATCAACTTTTTAAAAAAACTTGCAATGAAGAAACGAAGTGCTAGATAATTAATTTTAAAAAATTAAAAATTTTGCTTTATTTTAAATAAATAAATTTAACAAACAAACCAGAACTTACTTTCCCTTTCATATTTAAATAAACGTCATAAAGTTTTGTTTACTACCTATCAGCAGTTTGGAAAGGGAAATAACCGAAGGTTCGTAAACCTTACATGTTTGTATATGATTTGTGTCATTTAATATTGTAAGCGATTATTGTCGAATTATTATCTTTTTTTTAATTTTGAAAATTTCAATAAATGTGTAGATCGTAACTCTCTGGCCTTACTTGCTGAAATATATATGTCGTTAATTGAATTTATTTGGTGAGATTGCTAGGGTGACTAAGTAGACTTTCGTCTAGACCGAGAAGCCAAGGGTGAATGATAGGTAACGTTACAGGTCGTAAACATTAAAATCCGTTACAAGAAGGGTTTTGATCCTGAACTGGTTTATAAAAGTCAATGCAGCTTCAAACTAGTATATCTGCTTCATTCTAAAACCAAACAAAGATTACATAACTAAAGTAGATAATCAAGCAATTTGTTGTAATTGTTTATAGCTGCCAACCGAGCAGATAACACAACCAATATAAGTGGCTTATAAAAGTTTAGGCGTGTATAGTATGTCTTTCTATAGTAGATCCCTTTTTTTGGTAGGAACTCTAACAGGAAGAAATTTTAGAAATATTTTACAACGTTCATTTAACGAACTTCTTAATAACATTCCTAGACATATACGCGATGGTATGTGGTTCCAGTTCGATGGGGCACCAACACATCCTGCTAATGTAAGAGAGTCGCAAAATAAAAGATTCCCCGGCATGGGGGCTGGTCCTGGAGCAACACTGAGGTGGCCTGCGAGATCACCGTACCTAACTTTTATCAATATTTTATGGTGTTGCGTAAGGAATAAAATGTATAATGAACCACCAGCTACATTTGAGATGATGCAACAGAGGATAAATGATGTATTTGCGTCAATTACACCAGCGATGCTGTTATGTGTCGAAGAACAAACTGCGCAAAGGGTACATAAATGTATTAAGCAGAAAGGGCGTCATTTTGAACATTTGTTTTAAAAATACCATTGCCATAATATAGTAGGCCGTTCTATTTAAAAAACTTGAACCTTATTTCGACATTTTGGGTGGAAAATATTTTTAAAATATTCCCATTAATAACATCAAATACCGTGTTAAATCTAAAATGGCTATATCTAATAACTAAGTAAATAGTCATTGGTGCCTGCGTTAGAGAACATCCTGTATACCGGATAGTCAATCGTCATCAAACGAGTGCAAATCTGAATTATACAAGAAAAGCACACAGTTGTATTGAAATCCATTTTGAAATATTTATAAAGGCCTAGAGTTTAAATAATGCTTTTCATATCAACTATTCGAAGCAAAAGTAGTGTGTATAAAGGATGTGCAATTAATGTTGACAAATGTTGACAAATATATAGCGCTATATTTAGTTTAATCAGTTAATATTCATATTCTTATCATATTATATTGATTAATTCGATATTTTTTATTCTCTTTGTATATCGTTTTGCAGTTTTCAACTAACCAATAAATGCATTTAGCTTTATTACGAATATTAAATATTTCGTAAGGGAAGCTTAAAAAATAACTACTGAAAGCGTTTCAACATGTTTGTTAATTATTTGACAAATTTTCCAAAACAATTGGTAATAGTGAACTTTCGTTTCTTGATAGTACAATAAATGGTCTTTGAAATATATTTAAGATATTTAAGAATTTATAGATTTCAAACTAGAAATATTAATTGATTTCATTCTTGGTAGTAGATGTTATAATAAAATTTTGCGTTATATTGTTTTTGTAATATTTCTATATTTTACATGAAAACAAGTATAGAGCATTAATAGTAGGTAGTTTAATTATGTGACATTGATACTTTGCTTTCAAAAATAATATCCTTACATGAGTTTCAGAAGAATTCAATACATTGCAGTTCCTCTGTATATTACACAAGTGATAGAATTTTCCTGAAATATCTCGAAACATTACAAGCATCTATACAAATAAAATATCACATTTTAAACAAACCTTTATCTTCAAAAAGTAAAATCAGATTGAGCGTCACAGAACTGTAAACAAAATTGATTGTATTCTTTCGAACGCGAAACTAAGAGCAGATTTGAAATCAAAACCTTTCCTTTTAAATTTCAAAGTACATAAATGGGAGCATTCAAGATAAACATAAACAATATATATTCTTTAGATCTCGGATAACTTGTTTTATAGATGTATGGTCCAAATTCTTGATCAAGTGTATTATATTTAGGGCGAAAAAGGTGTAGTTCACTCTATTGCTAGGTAACCTCATATTTTAAAGAACAAATTAACAACACACCCTCGCATCAATATAAATAACTTTAGTTTGTGCTTTGTTTCCTTTTTTCACTTTAATTTATTTAGCTTCTTAGAAATTTATTTCCAACTTGTTGATGATTTATTAAAGTATAACTTTTCTATGTTATAGGTTCCCAGTGAGGTATATAAAATTTTCCAGCGTATATCTTTAGTTGATAAATTACAATTTTTCAAAGTTTGGTGCTTATTATATTCAATATATATGTATATATATATATATATATATTGTTGTTTATTTTTCTGACTAAATTATCAACCAGAGTGGATGCTATTGTTTAACATAAAAACCCTAATATAAATAATTTAATTTGATTGTATAATTTTTTTGACGGATTCTTACCACTTACCTCTATGTAATTCGAAATCAAATGTTAACAAGAATAGGTAAATGATAACTGCAGTTAACACTTTAATTAATTAAATCAGTTAATTTTATTTACTTTCAGTTTTAAAAATAACAAAGGTTGGACATAGGTCCTTCTGGTATCTAAAACCATTAAATTGAATAGTTAACGAACAAAAAAACATGAATTTAAATTTGACAGACAAGTGAGTAATATTTTATTTTATCGCTCAATTAAAAATAAAAAAACAAGAACATTAAACTATTATTGGTTTGTATTAAATTTTGTTAAAATGGGAAGCTATAAATTGAATGCGAATTGAAATTTTTTTTAACTAACTGCTCTTCTAACATCACTTAAATTTCAAACAACTACAACTGTAACACAAAATTACATAGTTTTGGAAATTAGTTTCGACTCACTTCTTTTTTTATTGTCTGACACTTTTGTTTGCTAGTCTATTTCTGAACTCGTTCTTCAATATAAATAAAGTAAAGAAGAAGATTCCTCTTAAAAATGGCACGAATTTTAAAAATTAATTCGGCATAAGTGGAAAGCCGTGAAACTGTAATATGAACAATTCTAAGGCTTCTCACCAAAAGATTTTTATAACCTAACTAAATAGGCCAAAATATAGAAGTTTGCATTTTCAACCAGCGTAATAGTACCAGCAGACCAATGGTTTCGCCCTATGTGGGGCTCATCAGTGCTGGGTGACTGTGCACGCTCATTCAAAATACAAAACTTCCTTTTAAACACATTAACCTGTGTGGGTGTCGATGACAAATAATGGAACAGCCATCTATTGTTTATATTAGGAGGTATTTTTATTTAAACAAAGATTTTTATAACCTAACTAAATAGGCAAAAGTGTAAAGTTTGCATTTTCAACCATTTTTAGGAGGAATCATCATCTTTACCGTATTTATATTAAAATACCTCCTAATATAAAAAATAAATGGCTCTGCCATTATTTGTCATCGACACCCACACAGGTTAATGTGTTTAAAAGGAAGTTTTGCATTTTGAACGCGCGTGCAGAGCCACCTAGCACTTATGAACCCCACATAGCGCGAAACCATTGTTTGCTGGTGCTGTGTCACGCTGGTTGAAAATTAATACCTTTATATTTCTGCGTATTTAGCTAGGATATAAAAATTTTTTGGTGTGACGCCTTAGAATTGTTCACATTACAGTTTGATGGCTTTTCACTTGTGCCGAATTAATTTTTAAAATTCGTACCATTTTTAGGACGAATCTTCTTCTTTACTTTATTTATATTATAATACCTCCTAATATAAACAATGGATGGCTCTGCCATTATTTGTCGTTCTTCAATATTTCGCCTATTTAATTGTCTTCCAATTTGATTTGATAGTCTATTTTTGTACTTGTTTTGATTACCTTGAAACTCAATTGCCCTCTGCGTTTCTTCCAGGTTAATTCTTTCAAGTCACATTGTCTCCTGTGCTTATTTTGCATCAAAGTTAAGATGAAAAGTAGTTTAACGATGTACTTATAAAATTTAGTCTTCAAGTAGGCTTCTGCACCTGTAGTTTTATACTACTCACTCCCAAATTATATTTAATACAAATTTTGTTTACAACATTTTGATTATTCCAAAATATTGTTGAAATGTTTGCCTAATACAACTATCTGTTTGAACATATTCAGATTATGCACAACTTTTAAGACTTTTAATTGCTTAACCTGCGAGTATTTCATACGCAAAGGAATTGCTCACAAAATTTTAATCTAATTATAAGTAGTTAATCTTATGGACATCAAAAGGCTCATTTAATTTAAAATAATTGCAGAAATCTTTCCAAAATAATTAAATAGTATCACAATCATAATTTAATTTAAATAAATAACTGTATATATATACAGATCGTCTATTTTAAGTGGGCCACTATGGGCATCACGGAAACGGTTAGGGATAGAGGATAGGTTAAATGGGAAATATTTCACAATTTAGCAGAGCAACTTCATGCGGCTTTTGTTTATAACGAAAATTTCAAGGCTTGCTAGATATAGGCAAAAAAGTAGAAAGTGAATATTTCTTTTAATCGCAGTAGCTCTTTCATTATTCAAAATGGTGGTATCCTGTAAAAGTACGTTTGCATACCTTTTTAATGGCTACAAAATAGCACTACTAGTTACTATTTCCGTTTGTTTTATTCTGAGATATAGCATAAAAACGTTTTTTTATGATGGTAACCTTAGTAGGCGTTGATATGATCCGATAGCATTTTTTTTACTGTTTCAACGATATAAGGGTCAAACTAATAATTTTTAGAAATAGTGTCAGAATTAAGTAAAAGAATTTTTAAAGAAATATCAGGATACCTTTGGAAATAAAAGATAAACAAAACAAACTATACTTTATGTTTAAATTATTGTACCCATAATAAAAATTAAGAGAACTATTAATAATAACCAGGTTACTAAAAAAACTAAAAAAACAAGAATACAATTTAGGTTATGTATTTAATAAATAACAAAATATGGGACTGATCAACAAACAAACAAACAACAAAAAATAGAATCCTAGCCACAACAAAATTTAGAAAACCAATTATGTAGTAGGTTGTCTAAAGTGTTTTCAGATTCTACTTATTAGTTATTGGTGGCAGATATAATACTTAAGTGCTATTTAAGAATAATTGGACAATTATTGTAGAATAACGAGTATGGTTTTAAGAAACAGCTAATTATAAATATTTTAGTTAAATTTAAACAAACAACAATGTAATATTAACCGAGTTATGTGGAAATTTGATTCATAAGGAGCAAAATGTTAAGTAAGTAAATATGAAAATATGAATCACGAGATATGAAATTAAAGTAACAAGGTAACAAGTAAATAGATATTTCATAGGCAATTAAATAAAATGTTTAAACTGCATACCATTGTTTTGTAAGCAAAGTCGACATCTTTTCAACACTGAATCATTTGCTCTTCGTAATATATGTACAGTAACACGGTCACAAGCTTCACTTATTTTTTGCTTTAAATGATCCAAATCTAGGGTTGTACCAGCATATATGTAGTCTTTAAGGTAGCCCCAAATAAAAAAAATCCATAACACTTAAATCAGGTGACCTTGCAGGCCACATCACAGGTCCATAAGTATCAATCCACGAATTTGGCAAAATATTATTTAAGTACAGTACATCGACGAGAATTATGCGCTGGTGCGCCGTCTTGTTGGAAGTAAGTATAATTTCTTGGTGTTGCTATTGGTAGATCAACTAGAAAGTGCTCAAGTTGGTTATTCAAAAAATTGAAGTAAACTTCCTGATTAAAGTTTTCATGAGAAAAAGGAAGGCCTACCAATCGGGTTCCTAGAAGTCCCAACCACACATTAGTACCAAAACGAACTTGAAAATTAGTTTCTCGGTTCCAATTCGGGTTTTCATCAGCCCATCGATAATAGAGGTTACGATTCATAAATACGTTATTGCTAAAATATGACTCGTTTGACCATACTATTTTAAAATTGATTTGCGGATCCCTCCTGGATTTTCCAATCATCCATCTTCAAAATGTCGTTCGCCTTTCGAGATCCCCATTCCTTAAATGATGAACTTTGCGACACTTATATGGCCTAAATCTTCATTTCCTCAAAATTTTACGTGCCGTGTCCTTTTTGACACCAGTTTCGTGTTTAATTTCTCGTATAGATACGGGTCTAGATTCTTGATTCATCATGCGCGCGTACTCTGTGACGTGCTGTTCACTTTCTTCATTGTCGACAGCATAATTCGCCCTGTTAATATTCTTTGTGTTTAGACTTCCATGTTGACGCAGTCTCAATTCTAATTTTCTAAAATAGGTCCTGTGGGGTGATCTTTTCTCTGGATATCGTTCGTAATAAGTTCGTCCTGCCTAAACTGCCTTTCTATGACATTGAGCGTAAATAAAAAGCATATCTACCTTTTCATCATTTGGAAACCCTTCCATATTATAACATAAACTTTAGTTTATTATAATTATAATAACACTTTCAACTTGAACTTAAATGAACACAAACTAATGAAAACTCTAATCGTTACAACGCGAATAATGAGCGATAACAGTTAAGAAAAGGATACCATTTGTTTAATTTTCTTTCCAAAGGTATCTTGATATTTCTTTAAAAACTTTTTTACTTAATTCTGACGTTATTTTTAAGAATTATTAGGTTACCATTATAAAAAAAATATTTTTATGCTGTATATCAAAATAAAACAAAAGAAAATAGTAATTAGTAGTGATATTTTGTAGCCCTTAGAAAGTTGTGCAAACACACTTTTACAGGATACCACTATTTTGAATAATAAAAGAGCTACTGCGGTTAAAAGAAATATGCACTTTCTACTTTTTTGCCTATATCTAATAAGCTTTGAAATTTTCGGTCTAAAAAAAGCCGCATGAAGTTACTCTCCTAAAGTGTGAAATATATTCCCATTTAACTGCTCCTCTACTCTAACCGTTTCCGAGATGCCCTTAGTAGCCCGGTTGAAATAGACGATCTGTATATGCCGAAGGGATTCACGTAATATAAAATTCATTATAGGAACCTTTCCAAAATTTTAAAAATAGGCAGCTAGAAAATTAAGGGTAACAACCCGTAAACCTCTAGTAAATCAGAGTATAACTACTCGAGTCGCAATAAAAACATTAAATAGAGGCCATAACCATTTAAATGAAGACGGTTTCAAAAAAAACTGGAATTGATCGCAGGGTGAGGTACATGCACACCGACAATGAGAAGGTTAAGCGAACGGACTTAGGCAAAACCCGAGTGGTTCAGATTCAAAAAATGGTTACAAACCATTGGCGAGCAAGAAAAATGCCGGGACGTTTCAACATCAATATAAGCTTGACATGGAACAATTTTCGCTTGTCTTGTGCCAAGAGTCGCGTGAGCCTTATGCGCAATGTACTTCTAAGCCAGTGCGTCTTAATATAACCTTCACTGTTCATTAAATGGCCATGCATACTTTTTTATGTTTTGTACAATCTTAAAAGTTTTGATACCACGTAATTACTTAAACAATAAAATATGATGCGGTATCATCGAAACAGTAGTTTTTGTTATTGCATTTCACAGCGATTCTACATAACATGTTCAATAGTCGCCATGCTATTAGTAAATAATTTCCAGTGGGTTGGCTTGTAAAGTCACCAGGATTTTAACTTCGGAGTCATCTAAAGTGGAAGTTCTTATAAACAAAACCCATGACAGCTCGTTAACTGACAGAATTGATTGCATAAACTGTTGTAGGTATTCTTAAATATTTACTCAAATCTGCTATTTTCAGTAACGGAGAGAGACTCTCACTTGTAGAAAAAGATAGCGGTGGACACAGACATTTCCGATAAGGTGCATCTTTAATAAGTCCTATTATTGTGTGTATTTAAATATTAACAAAATTTGCAAAACATTAATTTTATAACAGATTCTAGAATATTCTAGAAGGATCCATCGAACTAAAATATATAATGTAATCACAAATGATTCATTACTGCAACCTATTCCTAATTAAATTCAAGGCACAGAACTGAGCCATGGCATTGAAGTTTATTACTTCAGAATTCTCACTAATTTTATTTCGTGCTGCTTTAGAACTTAAGTTGCTTTAGTTTTGGTTTTCTCTAAGAGCTTCTTTGTTAAGTAGCTGTTATAAACAATTATAAACATAAAACTTTATTATGACTGTACTCTAAAGTAAATGTTAAGTTAAATACATGTGAATAAATAATTATAATTTACTAAATATAAATAAAGACTTTTAAAACAATTAGCTACTTGGATTACAATATGTTTTTGACTTTAAGGTAGGTTGATTAATTACAAAATTGTAAGTAAATAAAGCTGCTTCTGACTTTTCAAAACCCCTATATGCATAGGTTACAATGATCCTTTGTATTAAGCCGTAATCTTCGAACATCAAAAATTCTTTGCAACGATATTTGAATGTGAAACTTATTCAAAATAGAAAATAACCAAAATGTATTGTTACAATTAAATATAGTGAAGTCGAAGTTAAATTAGTAGTTTAAAACTATGTGAACAATTTGAGAAGCAACATTTGTTGGGTAAAAGCCAATATTAGAGAAATCGATGTATATAGCTAGCAAGTTTACCTTTAATCGTTGTTTTGCTTGAATTGATGGTAATTTTCAACTACGAATCAGCATTTAAAGATATGAAACGGCTTTCAGTATCGAGACGAATCATTCAATTCACCCTTCTAACGTGATTGGAAGAGAAAGCTTAGATAGCAACCCTAACAGTGTTTTTATCAGTAAACTGTATATAAAATACCTCGGTCAAATAAAATTTAAGTATTTTTTGAATGCCTAAACATGTAGTACAATCGTATCTCTTATAACGTTTCAAATCATATTGAGATAAAAATTTAAGTGTTATGCTAACGGCGGTCAATTTTAACTGTACAGTACTGGGCCATCATTCTATAATATTTATATTTCTAGTTCATCTTAAAATACAGGTCATCCATATAAAATTCGTATAACCATATAGACCTGACTACTGTTATGAAAGGATGATACAAACTGATTTAAATGAAATTTAGTAAGTAGTGGTTTTGCCAATGCATTCTCAATACTATGTTAGGGTCCATACAAGGAAGGGTAAACATAATAGAAATTACGGCCGCTTAACTTAAACTCATTCACTTTTGTGCCTAAAATGGATATCTGCTTGATTGAATGTCTATCATTTTCCAAAGTTATTTTAAACGCGTAATTTTTAATTTTATAATAAAAATTGCATACTTGTAATATGTTACTTGGTGTAAATTTAGTTTCTAAATTCTTCCCAGTAGATATAAACTTAAAACTTGATGTGGGCCTATAATACATTCTAATACATATTTTCTCATTCGAACATAAATATTGTGAGTGCCACTATTTGCCAGTTAACCCAGCAGCACACGCTAGCGTTGAATTTACGTCCATCATTTGCGCGTGTATATTTAACTCACTGAGTACTGTTCTACAGTTAATTCTAAGAGTTCTGAGTAACTCGGTACACCGATATCCGAAAGTTCATCGTTTTACAGTTAATTCATAATTTGACGTAAAAGAATAGATTTATCGACTGATTATGTTATTTAAATGTTAATATTGGTTAAAGTTGTTAGAAAAACGATATTTAGGTAAAACGTTAAATTAGGATTTATATAATATTAGTTACAAATTACCTTTTTAAAAGAATAAATATGAATTGTAATTATTTTATGCAACCAAAATAAAGAATTATACACAAAATATAAAAATTCCCATCTATATAGCATTTCTATACCGTATACGCTTTAAGAACGCAAAGCCTAGCACAATGAGAAAAATTCTCACATTACCGAACTGGTTGAAGAACGCTTAATTATTTGCTTTTGTTTTAAACGTGGGTTCTATGAATCATTTACAGAGGTGTTTAGAAAGCCATAAAAGTCAATTAGGCGAAATAACACAATCTTATGATGTAAACTTTTTATATAGCAACATTTATTTCAAGACCGTGAGCAAAATGCTCATATAGCGAGTGCTGCCGGGTTAAAAATGTAAATTAAATCTAAACAGTCTAAGTGAAGTAGTCAGCTTTTCATCAGTTGAACTGAACAATATTCTACACTGTATTAAAGGTAAGCCCGCAGTATTAAAAATTTATGTTTATAATATATAAAGAAACCAATGAGATGTTTCATTGAAGTTAAAACTAATGAAGGGGGAGGGGGATTTCTTCAATATTCTAGACATAAGAACGTGTCATAGTATTTTAACTTTCTATATCGTTGCCTTTGGTTACGTTGAGTTGTATAAATAATTTTAAAACTGCATTTAAACAGTGACGGTTAATTTTAGTTCTTATCTATGTATGTTTATACTTTCGCACGATTCGTGTATGAAACTTCGCTACCGTTAGTTATGGCGAAAAATGTTAATGTCTCCCTTTGTCACCACATATAAATTTTATAACAATGACCTTACGTTTAATTTATTTAAAAGTTTTGTTCCACTTAGACCACACGAATTGAAAACGTTTAGATAATATGGGTTTAAATTTTATTTGTAACGTGTATACAATAGCACTGTACAGGGTGTCCCATTTCGATAGGATACCGGGCTATCTCGGTTGCTATTGAAGATGAAATCATGTGGTTTCCACTAACCTGTCCTGCCTTATTAAAAAAAATTACTGCCGTAATCCAAGTTTTAATATTTCTTGTCATTTTAAAATATTCTTGAATTTTGTAAATTCCCCCATTTTTAATTGCCCTTATGGGATTTACACCGTAAATTGTTTAAATTATTTAATAATGGTGCTAGATGTATATTTTTGTTGAATCCAGTGGTATACTCAAAATATATTTTTGAGGCGTTGTTCTCAAATTGCACACTAAAGTTACTTTTTTTAAATGAGAGCTCTAGTTGACTGGCTTCGTCAAATAGGTTATTTTTTGGACTATTCAAATATAGTTTATCATACCTATTTTCAAAAACCATCGATATATCGAGGTTTGTACATTAAAAGCTAGCTAACTGTACCAAAAGGATATTAGTAATAGTTAGTAATTATAATTTTACAGTTGTATATAGGATTAGCATTCTACTTAAGATTTAAAACGCTTTGGGATTAGATATTTCCATAAATGTGAATTAAATGTAAAGGTATGAATCAATTTGTATACTATTTAATAGTATTTTTAAAATTCTAACCAGATCTGTTGACTTGACGATGCAATGGCAGTACACCATA
Organism: Phrixothrix hirtus; assembly: GCA_024586415.1. Lineage (NCBI taxonomy): Eukaryota > Metazoa > Arthropoda > Insecta > Coleoptera > Phengodidae > Phrixothrix > Phrixothrix hirtus. Next base: position 6,136 of record JAHWXV010525062.1, on the reverse strand, counting down.
TTAGCGCTCTTAGAGACGTGCCGTTTTCTAAGTCACCGGACCAATGGATACTATAACATTTCTTCAATGTCAAAAATAAGAAATAAGACTTCTGGTTTTTTTGTTGAAAATAATTACCCCACTGCATTTGGTATTCTGCAAAATGGTACATACCTAATCTCATCGAAAAATAATAACTATTAACCATTTCAACAAATTTCTATGTTCTGACAATGAATTAGTAAAATTAATACAAATCAAACCCTAAGTTAGCCCAGCCAAAGTGATATTACTATAAAAAATATTAGTTCTCACGACTACATACGGGAAGCTTCCACTAGTCCACCAAGTAATTGAACGCACTTATCACACCTTCGTAAAATGTTCCTTTGGACATTTCTCACTTACTGTGGAGTTATTTCCTCACGCGCGTTGGATATCTTGTTTCGAAAATCTTCAGTGTTCTGAGGACGTAATTTATAAAAACTACTTTTAATGGTGCCTCATAGTAAAAATCTCAAGGCGCTAGATCGGGAGACCTAAACGGTAATTCAATTAATAGGCTATTGCGACCTATCCATTTATTCTCAAAATGTAAATTTAATAGTTGCCTTACACAGACGAAATTGTGAATAAAACTACCGTCTAACTGAAAATAAAAGCTTCTCAGATAAGCCAGTGTATTCATTAATTGTTACTGAAGGAATTCTAAAAAATATTAACAATTTCGATTCCCATCTAGAAAGAAAGGTCCTATAAGAGGATCGTTGAGAATGACACACCACAAGTTTAGTTTTTATGAATATTGGCTTCTATAGTTAATAATCTATTCTGGATTATTTTCCGACAAATATTGAGAATTTTTGCGATGAAACTAGAGCATTGGTAGTTAAAGTTGCTTCATCAGTAAACATAACGTGTTTTAAAACTGAAATACTCTCAATATGCCCACAGACACAACTCCAACCTTCTTTCATTATCCCCAGGCTGTACAGTGTGTAGAAAGTTTGACTTACATCGTCTCACTGATTCTTTTGGTATGTTTAATTCAGAACTAGCTACTCTCAAACTATTCCTAGGGTTAACGCGAGAATAATTTGGAACTGCTTGTTCGTTTGTCTTTTCTCGTTGACATGGATTATTAACTTCTATATTCTTTAAAACCAAATCGGTTTCATTATATAATTTATTGAATTTAAAAACAGTACTACAGCCTATAGACTGTCTTGTAGTGTGCCTGTTATTAACTCTGCAACCGCTTCACTTACCACACGAACGTTATCTCTCACTAAACGGACAATTTAAAATTTTGTGTTCTAAACTTAATTGATATTGCATGACTAATATACCTTTACATCCAACAGAAGTTTACTTATAAGACATATAAAAATAACGCCGGCTAACGAGTCAATTAAATTAGTTTGGTTTATTACTTCATTGAATTTGTTTATCCATTACTAACATAACCTTTGATTTATTTGTATTATTCTTTATCATAACATGTAAATAAAACTTTTTGTCGAAAAAGATAATAATTGCTTTCTTTAGATGAAATTTGACAAGCAACCGTTTTGCAGAAAATTAAATACGGTGGCCTACATATTTTTTCAAAAAAGAATGACCTGAGCTTTTATTTTGATTTTTGGAATAAAAAAATAAGCCGGCGTAACCACGCCGAATTAAACGTTATGAAATAACTACGCAGATCTGATCGTCGAAAACTTCTCTCTATCGTCCCTATAGTTCTGAAGGGATCGACGGATTGTGCAAACAGCAGGAGACCTTAACTTTTTTAGAAATTGATGAGTTTCCACTTTTGATGTTTCTCATTGGAGGTTTTGTTTAACCAGAGCCTACTATAACTGCGAGCCGTCACCTTAGATTTGTGACGTCACTGAAGTAGCCGAATGCATATCGTTAGCTGCTGATTATTTCCAACAGTTATTTGTTAAAATTTAATGTAAAATGCAGTAAAATCGGAAAGTTGTGCTAAAAATAAAATTTATTTAGTCTAATGTACATATACATACATATTTTATTTTATCCATATATAAATAAACAACAAAAACGGAAGTAAAACGGCGTGCTTGAAACAGCCGAAAAAACTATAAAATTAACTAAACTTATTCAGTATTCTGCTTTTATTTTCAATATAGCATTTGTCTGTTTCTAATTTAGTGTAGTTATTTGTTAAAATGCTTGACATCGTATTTAGGCTAGCGCACAAGACTTCACAATTTCTTTGGACAAAAAACATTTTTCATAAAATAATTCATTATGTACATTTAGTTTTGTAGCTACGCTCATCGACAAGGCGACTAACATTTTTCTTTGTGAAAATGCTTTTAGAAAGTCTTGTTCGTATCTTTCTGAAATTAAAAACTGAAATGTAGAAAACGCAATTACTATTATGCATTATTTTTCAGTTTTGGATATGAACGTGCAATTCTTATTACAGTAGCATCAGAACGTGTAGCAGTTATGTTCTCGCTCTATGAACTGATTATCGAACTGTTTGATACAAGGAACACTTGTTTTAGTTAGTGTAAAGTTGTCTCTGTTGATACATTTTACCCACCTATTTTTGCGTTTTTCATCTGTGGGAAATTTAAAAACTGATACTCCATCACCGTCTTTGTAATTACTACTAGAAGTTGGAACACAGCAACTTGTTGGCATGTTCAATGAATTAACAACCTATTAAGTAATGAATAAAATAAAATTTAAATATATTTATATCTAATTATCATGCGCCTATATTTCAATATGGTTTGATTAATACAACAAACTTCTAAATGTAAATAGAACAATACAGAATTGCGATGGGTAATACAGAAGTGAAACTTATACTGGTTATACATTATATAGAACCGGTTACTGTGCTGACGTAACGATGAGTAATAAAGTGCTGGCGCCGACTCGTAAGTTATAGTAGGCTCTGGTGTAAATCTTCGTAATGCAAAGCGTTAGAAGTTCCAACATCAATATAAGCTTAACATGGAACAATTTTCGCTGGTCTTGTGCCAAGGGTCGCGTGAGTTTTATGTGCAACGTACCTCTACGCCAGTACGTGTTAAAATAACCGTCACTGCTCATTAAATGGGCAGTTCCAAATGAAGCAAGAACAACCTAAAGCCGGATATTAGAAAGAACTTCGCAGATGGCCAGTCCACCGATGATCTAATTATAATTCGAGCCAGCATTAGGCTTGTAGCTATTCAAGATACAATTAGAACTTCAAAAAGTGCACAAAGGGAAGGATATCTCTGTAAAAGGTTGAAAGTTATCTCCTAATCGTGATAACAAGGGTGGAAAATAGTTCTTAACGAGGTTAGTTCCCGTTCAATGTTTAAAATAGGGCAACACAGTGAAATACATTACGCTTCAATAAAAGTTATAAACAATTTAAATAGCAGCATTCACTGGGTTATCTAACTTAATTGTAAGAAAGAAGTTTACTTAAATAAGGTATATGAACTGAATGGAATAAGCATTTATTAATGTTTGGGTCAAGTCCAACCATATATTATACTATCGTTCACTTATTTGTCACTGCAGTTTCTTTTCAATTATATTATATTTGTATAATTTGAAATAAATCTGATTTTTCGAATTATCTCTTAGGGCTTAGAAATAAATTTTAGTTCGTAATTCTCTTGTTGATCGATAAATTGCTGAAATTGCATTTCTAGTAATAATAAAATTTATTTTGTGTGAACTACAAAATATTTATTGCGAATTCTTGTAAACCATCCCTAACAACAGGTGTTCATCTAAAATATTATATCACATTGTAAAATAAAGTAACATTACACGAGATACTTTAATTAACAGTGGACTTCTCAAGTGCAGTGTAAAAATCATTTGGGGTTCGTTGCAGTAGCTAGCCTTTTAGGAAGGTGTAGATAAATATTGCCTCTCAATTTATTCACTGTACACTTAAACTTCGTAAAGATCAGAATATTAAAATAATTAGTACCCTACTGTAAAACCACGTTACCTCATAAGGGTGTCGTGACCTCACGAACAATGTTTTCTAAATTTACATGGAAGTATGGGTTGTGACGTACATATTTTGAAAATGTTAGGAATAAAGAGATACGGCGAAAGATAGTTGTAACTGTGCAAGTCAAACGGTGATCTCATATGTGAAAATACTAAAATAGCTTTAATATTTTCCTTTATGCTCAGTATAGCATTTCCGAATTTACTTATTTCTCTAATTATATTTAAAATATGGGAATACAAATGGGTAGATTATTTAAAGTATGATAATATGATATAATAAATAGAAATTATGTAAATTGGGCGAGTTAATGTTTTTTCAAGAATATGCCTATATACTAATAACCAAAGTAGATTCAACTTAAATATTTATTGCTTTGAAAGGATTTGGTGAATATTAGTAAAGCTTCATTTGCTGTAACTAAGTTATAGTTTATTTTTTGTGCACAAACAAATATCCATAGTCGGCTACTATACATTTACTTAAGTCTAAAAATTCAATATTTATTTTGAAGTAATAAAATAGCAGTCAATATGAGATAAGCTTAAAAAAATGATAAGCAAGCATTGTATCACCCCGGCGTCATTTTCATTTATGTTTTCATTGTATGTTGATGTTTCAGTGCTGTGCTTAATTTGTACTATGTGTGAAAAACTTTAAAGTATCTCCTTACAATTTGGGTTTTTGAAACACTCATTTAGATATTGGAAGGTAAATATTTTTTATTTCTTACGAAAACCAAGTATTTGCTTTGACAAACAAATGCACGCATGCTAATGTAGTCGGTAACAGAATCAACGAGAACTAAAAATTCTTAACTTCACAAACAGACAATTTTATATTTTAGAGTTACATATTGTTTCTTTTTATTATTTAAAATAAAATTCTAGTCATCTTTATTATTTTCAAATCTTGTAAAATTAGATATTAATACGTAAGTATATATGTAAATCCTTGAACGACCGTGGAATTTGTTTTGAATATTGCGTCATCAGCTACAGTCACGTACACGTATGTATCTGTATTTTCTAATCAATAAAGCACTTTGTTATTGACATTTTTGAATGTACTTTTTTATTGCGCATTTAAAAATTAAACAATATACAGGGTATCTCATTTAAAAATAAGAAATTGATGGCATTTTCAGCTAAACCGGAAGCTACAGAAAATTGGAAATATGATCAATAAATTTTTTGCTCTTTAGTGTATAAACACACCAAATTTGAAAAGAATCGCTTTGCAGGAAACAGAGATATTTGACCGTTCCGGAACTTTTGGCGCACCCTGTATGTATGCACCGTCAATTTAATGTTTTCTGTATTTGATTTTTTTATTACATAAGCGATAGTTTCATATATGCATGTAAGAACACATCACAAGGTGAAAAAACTGCTTATCAAACTTTTAATAGCATTCATATTATATGTACTTACGTAGGTATATAATATAGTAAATTATCCCAGGCAGCAAAATTTTACTGCATTTTGAAGTAACATGACTTTTTATTAATTGCAAATTGATACTTATATCGTTACCTTGCAATTTATTTCACTATTTTTAAGCAACCTCTAAGTTATTCTACTTAATAGTTACATCCTGCTTTCCAGAATACTGTAAACAGACTTTCGGTTAACTTACAAAGGTACAAAATTGTTCTGTTTACTAAAAGTTTAACAATTACAGAAACAAAAAAGGTAGTTTACCAAAATATTTCTGATAAATTGTCACTATATGATTAATTTGCTATCGGATTACGGTTGTTTTTATAACCGACTTGCCCAGAAATATATACGATATACCCAACATAATTCTTTGAAGTTTTAAATGTGTTTATGTCAACAGTGTTAATATTACGTTATAATTCAGTTGCTATTTATATTTGAAGTATGCTTATAGTTATTTTCTTCAGTTAAGATTTTCATGGCAACCAGTATTTTAAAATTTTAATTAACGTTAAACCGTTTTATCCTTAATATTTCTATATTTAAATATGCATTAAAGTTGGCAAGACCTAAATAAGTAAGCGCCATAAAAGTATAAGAACTTACATATGGAAAAGATAATAGTTAATATTTTTTGTTAAATAGCATTACACAATACGTATTTGTTTTGAAATGCATTGATGATATTTAATTAATTATTTTTTCAACT